>CAUYPK010109190.1:0-23707 GCA_963574355.1 Loris lydekkerianus
TTATTAAATCATAGCTCTGTACATTAATGTGATCATGGGGCACCATACACTGGTTTTATAGACCGTTTGACACATTTTCATCACACTGGTTAACATAGCCTTCCTGGCATTTTCTTAGTTATTGTGTTAAGACATTTACATTCTACACTTACTAAGTTTCACATGTACCCTTGTACGATGCACTGCAGGTGTAATCCCACCAATCACCTTCCCTCCACCCATGCTCCCCCCCCCCTTTCCCATATTCTTAGGTTATAACTGGGCTATAGCTTTCATATGAAAGCCATAAATTAGTTTCATAGTAGGGCTGAGTACATTGGATACTTTTTCTTCCATTCTTGAGATATTTTACTAAGAAGAATATGTTCTAGCTCCATCCATGTAAACATAAAAGAGGTAAAGTCTCCTTCTTTCTTTAAGGCTGCATAATATTTCATGCTGTACGTATACCACAATTTATTAATCCATTCGTGGATGGATGGGTACTTAGGCCTTTTCCGTGACTTAACAATTATGAATTGGGCTGCAATAAACATTCTGGTACAAATATCTTTGTTATGATGTGGTTTTTTGTCTTCTGGGTATATACCTAGTAGAGGAATTATAGGATTGAATGGCACGTCTATTTTTAGATCGCTAAGTGTTCTCCAAACATCTTTCCAAAAGGAATGTATTAATTTGCATTCCCACCAGCAGTGTAGAAGTGTTCTCTTTCCTCCACATCCATGCCAACATCTCTGGTTTGGGGATTTTCTGATATGGGCTAATCTTACTGGAGTTAGATGATGTCTCAAAGTAGTTTTGATTTGCATTTCTCTGATGATTAAGGATGATGAGCATTTTTTCTTGTGTCTGTAGGCCATGTGCCTGTCTTCTTCAGAGCAGTTTCTCCTCAGATCTCTTGCCCAGCCTGTGATGGGATCACTTGTTCTTTTCTTGCTCATATGTTTGAGTTCTCTGTGGATTCTGGTTATTAAACCTTTGTCAGAGACATAACCTGCAAATATCTTCTCCCATTCGGAGGGCTGTCTGCTTGCTTTACTTACTGTGTTCTTGGCTGTGTAGAAGCTTTGACTTTGATCAGGTCCCAGTAGTGTATTTTTGATGCTGCTTCAATTGCCCTGGGGTCCTTCTCATAAAATATTCATCCAGGCTGATTTCTTCAAGAGTTTTCCCTGCACTTTCTTCTAGTATTTTTACAGTTTTATGTCTCACGTTTAAATCTTTAATCCACTTTAAATCTTACGTTTAAATCTTTAATCTAATTAACTATCTTAGTTAATGGTGAAAGGGATGGGTCCAGTTTCAGTCTTCTGGTACAAATATGTGGTATGAGTGTCTACTATATCTTAGACATTACTCAGAGGAAACAAACTCAAAAATATTTGTCACAAATATCACACACAAATGTTTAATGTTAATTCACAAAAATGGTAAAAATAATCATTGCAACATTTATACTAAGTTACAAAAAAATGAGCATGAAATTTTAAAGATAATTTACTGGGTAAAAAATGAAATTACTGTTAAATTCTTAAATATACAACTTCATAATTCAAGAAGAAAGACCATTTAAATAATAATGTTATTTATCCTACTGATTTACCAAAACTTAAAAAAAAAAATAACCATTATCAGTCTTGTAAAAGAGTCAATTGATAGAAAGAAATTAATGATAATAGAAAAAGTAAATAATACCAGTTATTGTGTTAAGAAAACAGAAAGGGGTTTGCATGCTTTCTTTTCCACAGATTATCAAAGAAGAACAAAAGGATCTGTATGCAGTGGCAGTGATTGATTGAAAGGATTGAGAGGTGAGATTAACTGCTGGGAGAAAGCAGCATAATGAGAAATCAGAATAGAGAAGGCCCAGAGCAGTTAATGAAAAAAGCCTTCCAGAAAGCAGCAAGAATAAAAGTTATATTTGGACGTTGTTGTAAATTTACGGTGAACCAAGCCTGATGAGTATAAAGTTGTCTCCTCCTACTTCCACCCCCAACCTCCCTGCAGCTGCTCTGTGGTCCACCTGTAGACCAGATGGCTAACTGATCAACATCCAGCAGGTGCCTGCCAAGGGCCTCAGTACAGGGATTTATCTCAGAGCTGCACATGCAGAAGGCTACTGAGGCCAGGGAGATGCAAAGACTCAAAGAAACAATGTGGAGCCCTTGAAAGTTCTGGGTGAAATGAGAAGGGAATAGTTTTCAAGGAGCAGGAAAGAGGTGGGAATTCTGAATTACCTGCTGGAGCATTCCTGCATTGCACTCCTTTTTACAAATGATTTTACTAAAAGTTAAACCAAAGCTCTTTAATTATGTTTCCATCATAACTGTGAGAACTCAAAGTTTAATTATGCTTACATTTCTTGTGGGCATGTATATAAATATCCAAAGGTCTACACTTACTAGAAATATAGTGGGTTGCTAGGGAACGAGTCAGTTCAAAACTTGGACAAGTTATGAGGCTAACCACATCCTGTTTCTTCTGAGCCCTTTCCATGTTACCAGGAATGGTTCCAAGTAGTTCCCTAATACCAGAGAACCCTGGTATTTTGTCAACCCAGATCACATACTCATTTTTATCATTGAAATGACTTAAATTTTCCCCAGTTATAGTCATTTACCAACATTCCGTGCTTGCAGACTCACACTTTAATCTAGCTTGAACACTTTAAAAGGACTTTTACCCACTAACCAGCAGGTACTGAATTAGCCTTTGAGACCTAATAGTTTTATGACTTTGGGCAAATTACTTCCTTTCTCTGAACCTACTTTTTTTTTTTTTTTACTGCAAATGCGACTATTATCACATATATTTGAATAGCCTAAATGCAGGCAGCAGGCACAGAGAAGGCATCTGTTAAACAGTAGGGTCCTTTATCTATCTCCCTCCCAACAGACCTTCACCCCTCAAAACCTCTCAGGCATCCTTCCCAATTACCACCTCCTCTTCCTCTCTCAGGCTAACACACAGGTCTCTTCCCAAATCTCAAACTTTCCTTTCCGGCTGACTCTTCTTTTCCCACAAGTTCCCCAGGGATCCTTCCCTGACATTAATGTTTCCCCTTATTCCCTCACCATACTCCATCCATTAGAATCTGACTTTTGTTGAAAGAAAATGCCAGACTTTTCCCAATTACCTTATTTTCTCTTCCTTCTCTAAGGCTTCCAGCTACTCCAGCCCTCATGGCCCCAGTCTGCCTGTGAGACAGTTCTCCAGGGTGAGAGTGAGTGCCCCTGGTTCTTCCAAGCTCACGCTGGCCCTCAGGTGACCAGAGTTAGAAGGGGGGGCTGAAGGCGGTCAGAGATCTCACAGACGTCCTGCTGGAGAAAAACATCTGTAAATAGTTTGCATGAATATGAATTACAATAGAGCAAAGTACAGCCACAGAAGTTTCAAAAGTTAAGCATTTATCTTGCCCTGCAAGCTTCAGGAATTTTAATTCATGTTTTGTAAGAAAACTTTTTCTGTAACACAGAGACATTTAAACTCATGTACATCCCAGATGAACACTTCATTACAAAAATACAAGGTGAACTTCACATGTAATTTTAAATTTTCTAGTAGCTATCTTGAAAAAGTAAAATTTAATTCAACAATGTATTTCATTTAATAAAAAACATACCTAAAATGTTGTTAAACCTTATCATCACTAAGAACAGTGAGATATTTTACATTGTTTTTCTTGTACCATGTCTTCCAAATACAATGTGTTTTATACTGATATGCGGAATCCTATTTCAATTGTTCCTTTGTTCCAGGTGTTGGTGACTATGAGAATGAAGAGCAGACTGTTAGGCCTCAGAAAATAGCACTAGCACACGCTGCCGGGGGCAGGCCGGACTCCAGTCCCAGCTATCCGTCGCACTGGAGGCTGAGGCAAAAGAATCACTTGAGTGAGCCCAGGAATTAGGGCCACAATTATCACACCTGTATTTGTCCAGAGATTTAATTTTTTTTTTTTTTTTTTTTTTTTTAGAAAGTCTCGCTTATTTATAATTACCTTAAATAATCAGAGTTTGGTTAACTTTCTTTCTTTCCTTTTTTTTTTTTTCCAGGTTCTGCAATGATACTTACATGTATGTATATGTAAAAACAAATACTTACAATCAGTCTATGTCAGAAGAAATCAAATATAATATTCACTTTAACATATGATGAATCTGGTGGGGGAGCTAGTTTTAACACTTCTCTCTTTCCCTTATACTTTCTTTTGTTGTTGCCTTCTTTTTGTTTGTTTGTTTTTTTCTCATTCTTTCCAAGACAACAGACTCATGTTGCGCACTTGATTTAAACACAGTGCTCTCAGATGCAAACAGTACGCACAGCACCTCCTGCTGGTCTCAAGTGACATGAGAGAAGTATTTGACACTGGTGCCCTTGCTGTGAGTTTCAAATTGTTAATGCTCCACCCAGTGGAGACCACATAAAATGTAAAAAAGACGTATGTACATGAAATACTTGAGGGTAATAGAGGCTGAAGACTTAGGCCGTTGTATGTTTGCAGCTTTCTAGGGTGGTGTTTGGCATATTTTATGCTGAAATTTTATGACTAATTATTTCACTGATTGTTTGCACTTTCATTTTGCAATGAACTCTTTTTAGTAGTAATGAACCAAAAAATTAAAAAGCCATGGAATAGGAGTTTAATAAAAATTTCAGTAACAATGATTGATGATGAAAATATAACTTGCACAAAATAGTTGTTGATATTTCTCTACCACCATATGTGGCACCGTCAGTATATTATAGACCCCTTATAACCCAGGTTGTCAATATTCAGAAGAAGCAACAGCTTAGAAAAAATTTGTAATTTAAAAGTAATACGTCAGTAGATCTTGATTTAATTCATATAGTTAAGAAAAGCAGGTGTCATGTCTCTGAAATGTGACTTTTCATTCATATTAAATGGTTCTTCGAAATTTTTTTTTTTTTTTTTTTTGAGGCAGAGTTTCACTATGTTGCCCTTGGTAGAGCACTGTAGCATCACAGCTCACAGCAACCTCAAACTCTCGGGCTTAAGCAATTCTCTTGCCTCAGCCTCCCAAGTAGCAGGGACTACAGGCAGTCACTATTTTTAATTGCAGTCGTCATTGTTGTTTAGCTGGCCCGGGCTGGTTGGAACCTCCAGCCCCAGTGTATGTGGCTGGTGCTGTAACCACTGTGCTACAAGCCCTAGGCCAAGGTTTTTCTAAATTAATTTCATTATTTTTCAATTTTAAATTTTTGTGTGTATAAACAGAAAGTATGGGGACAACTATTCCTGGATTTGCTCTATTTTCCAAAAAATTCTTCAAACCGTGAAATGATGTGTGGTTTAAAGTAGTCTAAATGGTTGTTTCCAATAAAAAGGTAGAGTAGTACCCACAATAGTTATACTTTTATCTAATTCACATACTCTAAGTAAAACTTTAATTCCTCTATGGTGAAACATCAAAGGATTATTGATTATGATTCTAACTAGTTAAAATTTCAGCCTTGAAGATTACAATCGTATGCTTTTAGGAAGATAAAAATGTAAATGTGGACATCTAGGGCATAGTAAAGAATTAAGAAATGGGGTTGTTTTTTTGCCAGCTGATTGGCTTGAGTTCTTTGTAGATTCTGCTTGTTAGACGTGTAGCATGCAAATATTTTCTTCTCTTAGGGTGTTTGTTCATTCTAATGATTGTTTCTTGGCTGAGCAGAAGTTTTCAATTTGATCAAAACTCATTTATCTTTGTTGTTGCTGTGATTGCTTTGAGGGTCTTCTTCGTCAATTCTTTGCCAAGCCTGATGCCTATACGAGTTTTTCCAACTTTTTCTTCTAGAATTCTTATGGATTCATGTCTTAATTTAAGCCTGTTATCCTTCGTGAGTGGTGAGAGGTGTACTCTTCATCTTCTAGATGTCTCTATCCAATTCAGCACCATTTATTGAATAAGGGATCATTGCTGCTAGTGTATGCTTTTGTGTTCCAAATATGTTTGGAATTGGTTATATACACATAAAATTAATATTACACCAAAACAATCTGAATGTTTCACTAACTTAACATACCAAGGTATACACTACATCTTCTGTACACACTCAAAACTTACACACCCACTAAAGTTAAGATTTGTGTCCCTTCTCCCTCGGATGCCTGCCATCACTCAGACTACGGAAATAGTTTAACCTTTATGGAACAACCTTGTAAACGATCTAAATATCCTACAATGGTATCTGATTATGTTGTCAAAGTTTTTGCTGAACGTCAGTTACTTAAAAAAAAAAAAAAAAAAAAAAAAGCCCACTCAAATCTGAGACCACAGACCTCCTGCAGAGATTCTAGGGCCCTCCCTGTCCTGACTTCTCAGACAGTAGATTCCTACATCTTACCAGTTTCTTCAGGGTATTTTCTTATTCATCCCAGGTCTCCAGCATGATTTGTAGACAGCTGTGAACCTCCTACTTCACCTTCTTCCTCTACTCACTCATCCTCAATTCCTTATACCAACTGCTGTCATATGAATTTTCAAAAAAGAAAATAGCATAGAACTCCAAACTGTCAGATAAAATTGCGGAGTATTTCACAAGGCAGGGTCTCCCTCTGTCCTCATCCACAGCTCCGCTGCCGCCCCCTCCGCAGGGTCTATTTGCCTCCTCCTTGCTTCTGCTCCTGACATTTTCTTCCAAGTGGAGCTAACAATCGTCTTAATGATTCTCTTGTTAGTTTTCAAAACCAAGATCAAGTAGTATTTTGTTCCTCTAAGAAATTCCTCGTCCATGTTGCAAAATTGAAATTATACTTTTCTTTGTCCCAAAGTATAGACGGTGTGTATAGGAGGTCTTATTATACTAAATTTTAATCACTATTTTTAAGTTTTCCTTGCCTTTTGGACTTTGAGACATAGAGAGTTACACTCAGGTTTATCCACTGAGAATGGACAAATGCTCAGTGCAAATTGAAACTCAGAAAAATCTTTTTCCTCAGTAGTTGGATGGAAGTTGAATGACCTATATGCAGGTTATTAAAAATGTTAATATTTCAGCATGTTCTGTGTTTCTTGTTGATATGCAAACACACAAAAAACAAATCGAAAATCCACAGAAAGTTAAAAATAATCATTACAGTTGAGTTTTTGTTTTTTTTAAGATTCACGTAGCTTTCTGTTCACTAGATGTGTGTGTTTTCCCTTCATCTAACTTCCTAGATTTGGAAGTTAGCCCAAATGATATTGATAAAGGAATCTGTTAAAACACCTGCATTTGTGTAATTAATTAGAAAAATTCTGAATTATTTAATAATCTAGTTTTATATTAGATTACCAATATCACAAATAGCATAAAATGTACCACATATCAAAACCATTTTGTGTATTTAAATTGTGATTTATTTTGTCTCAATGTTGTTATAACAACTCTGGAAAATTTAATTTTTATATCAGATTCTATAACTGATGTAACTGTAACTTATAACATAATATTTGGAATTAAATTCCAATATGAGACTCCCATTTACCTGAGATCACCAAAACCTTTTCTGTGATTTCAAGTTGGTAATAAACTATAAGTTCCCGCTAATTTATTTTGATTGAATTAAATATGTGCACTCTCCACATCTGTGCTTCTGTATCTTCAAATATTTCTCTAGGATAGCTCTTTAGAAATTTTGACATGTACAAGTATAAATTTCAGAGAGTTAAAATTATCTTTGCAAATCTGAGGTGTATTAATTCTGAATTTTCTTTCTACCTTCATAAATAGATCAGATCTGCATATGTGTTTGCGAGTATGGAGTTTTTTAATCGCTCATAGCTGCATTGAATTTTAGGATAATCATAAGGACGTAAACTGGGGATGACGGAGATGCTATGATGACAACAACACTGCTTCTTTGTTTTCTGGATACACGGCACCGTATCATAGACACATGCTGTTTGACTCAGGTGATTTATCAAAGAACTAAACTTAAGGGACTTGGTCATATACCCTCTACCCAGATGAGACAGGGCACACACACAGGCCAAACTTTGTCCTCCTTGTACCATGGAGGGGTGTGAAAAACAAGTCTATTTGATTACATCCGAGCCTTCTGTTTAACAAGTTCTATAATTATACTTTATTTCTAAGTGCATTATTATATGTTCTTATTGTGTATACTATGTATTTGTGTGTATGATATATATATATATTTTTTTTTGAAGAAAGCATGAAACAGTTTATTAAGGATAAGAAAGGTAAGTTTAGACAGTAAGAAAGTTTACAAAGCAGGATACATGTGGCAAGGACAGGAAACAGCCCTCCATTGCCAGAGCAAGTAGGCAGAGGCCCATATGGCCCCAATATTACTCTTCAAAATCTAGAACTCCTAGAAAATATCCATTTTCTTTTTTTTAGCTTTGTTATTATTTTAGAAGTTACTAGTTGCATTTTCTTACCTGCTATGGATCAAACTTTCTCTTTAAATATTTTGTCTCTTAATGTAGCCGTTTTTAATTTCCCCTAAAACTCTCAAAAATAAATATAGCCATCATATTCACTGAGGCTTTATTTTAAACAACTTTGAAAAAATATTATGATTTATGTTTCCCTTTCGTTACCTTAATTTATAATTTTTCTTTTTTCTTAAAATCATTTAGCTCGAATGTTTTTTACCTGAGTTCTTTACTAAGTGGGATACAGGGTGGACTTAGATCACCAGCATTTTGAAAATTTTTAATATATGCTAAAAAGGAGAAAATTTTTCTAGGATCCATTAACTTTAGGAATCATATGAATAAACATCATTAAATAGGGGTCTTTACGAAACTTACAGAATGTTTACTAGAACTTTATTTATCTCTAGTAGAACCTTCCAAACTCATTTTTGTGTCCAAGGAATATTTTTGTGTCCAAGAATCCTATAGGCTATTGTTTAACCCAACCCACATTAGGAGGAATGTGGGTTGGAAGTCAATTCACTTCAGTGTCATACTGAACTCCATTTCTCTCTCTCCCTCAGATGACTTAATGCCCCCCCCGCCAGCAAAAATACCTACTCTGTTCCAATTATTCCAATAGGGGTGAAACATAGAATGATGAATGAAAAGAGCAGAAAATGCCATGGTTCAATATGGCATTTATATTTTATGCAAGAGAAAAATAATACATAAATAAGATGAATTCAGGCAGTGGTGAATACTGTGCCCCCTACACACACATATAACACCAGCACATAAAATAGAGCTGAGGTCGTTCTAGATGGATTGCCAGGGTGGCTCTCTCTGAGAAGGTGTCGTTTTGGCTGAGACTTGACTGGAAAGAGGAAACCAGGCATGTGACAATAAGGAGACAGAGAGCTACAGCAAAGGGAAAAGCAGGCACAGAGGTTTGGGGGTGGTGGTAAGATTATTTTTTTCCAGGAACATAGAGCATCCCAGTGTGGTTACAGCAACCTTAGTGAGGAGGGAAAAATAAATAAGCTGTAAGTCTGGCGAGGACAGCAGTGGCCAGGCCGTCCATGCGCAGGTGTGGGGCCTGGATTTTTTTCTAAGTGCAGTGAGAAGCTTTCCGAGGGTTCTGAGCAGAAGGATGTCATGAATTTTAAAAGATCACTCGCTGCTGTGCGGAGAATAGCTAATTAGAGAGCAAAATAGAAATAGACCAACCATTCAACAGACGACTCTATCAGCCCAGATGAGCGAAGGTTTCTTGCACTAGGACGACAGCAATGCAAATGAGTTGTATTTCAAAAAGAAACACCAGGATTTGTGGATGGGTAAGGTGCGGGAACTGTGAGAAAGAGAAGAAATGGTAATTCCTAAGTCAGATTAAACAACAGAGTGGATGTGACGCTGTTTATTAAGGGGAAGAGACTGGGGGAGGCAGACGGCAGGACAACATGGGGACGAGAAGATGATGACGTTTTGAGATCCAACAGAGGTGTCCAATAAAAGCCTGGAGTAAATAATTTACAACTAAGAAGAGAGGGACAGGCTGGAGAGTGTTCACAAGACTGATATTAAAAGTTATAGGAGTGAATATAACTCTCAGGTCACTGAGAGGAGTAAAGTTTTTAGAAAAGAAGGGATGACCTAACATCAAGCCCTGGGAGAGGCATAATTTGAATATTTTCAATTTATATATGATATCTTTAAAAATTACCCTGTGTCTTTATCAGTGGGCAAAATCAGGATGCTTTAGTATCCTCTCAGAAATTAAAGATCAAGTTCTGGGGAAATCAAAGTACAAAACCATCAGATCAGACCAAATCAGACCCTGGAATCATATTCTACACCAAGTGAGATAACTCTGAAGGTAAAAATCTGGAGTCGCATAAATCAGATATAGGAAAACTGGCATATTTTCTATCCCTTTACTATATTCTTTAAAGAATTACCATTTAAATTATGATAGTAGGGGTGAGAAGTCCTCCACAATTTGTTTATAGTTCAAATAAAATCCCAATAAGAATTCAAAGATAAAACAAAACAAACAACCCTGTGATAGTAAAGCACAAAACTGTTGATTTTCAGAAAGGAAAACTGAGAAATCGTTAATAAAATCCAGACAAGGAAACTTCCCAAAGTCATTCAGGTCATACGCTAAGTAAAACTTTGAAGTAAGGGCTCTATTAGAACGGACACTTCATTGCCGTAGGGAATCTATTTTAAAATGCTGCTAGTACTGCAAGGCATGTAATGTTTGATAAATTCTAACCTGAAAATCTGTTTCAGCAGTTAAAACAATGGAATAAAACCCCAGTCGATGCATGATAATGAAATTCACCTGCATAGAAGCAGCTATTTGTTTATATTACGCCTTCCCACCACCTAGGAAGCACCTATATAATCGCTAATCAATTTACCAGTTTCTATTGATCTCCAAATATAAGCCTTATTTATTTTTTTATTTCTAGAAGAAAACATATTTTCATTGTTACAATAAAATATCTTACTAGTGTTATCACATTGTTCCCAAGACAAGTGAAAAGCAGGCACAATAAAATCGTTCTATTTAAATATCTGCCTAAATTAGGACAACTCTTGGGAGGACTAAAGATTACATCGTAAGAAACAAAGAACATAAATACTGAGGGAGCCATTAAGAAATTAAACACATAACAGGATACATTAAGGCTTTATTTCATATGAGTGTTTCGCTAGGAAATAACTAGCAGGTTGGGTTGTCAGCAGCTTCAGTTTTATAAAATACGTGTTTTCACATCCCGGCTGTAGTCCACAATGGTTGAGGACAGGCTGGGCAGCCACGGCTGTGAGAGCTCACCCAGGAAAGCGGTATTTCTGGAACCAGGGAGTATTTACAAAGTGTAGAGTCTCTTGTCTGTGTTAGATTAGACAAACTCAGTTGTGACCAGTCTTCTGGACCATCAGGTAACATAGTGGTGGTGAAAATTAGGCAAATGGAGGAAAACTGTAATAACACTAACCACTAAAATTGAAAAAAACAAGTGTGAATCATGGCTACAGGCCAGTGAGAAAGAAGCACAATTTCAGCAGCCATTGGCTGGATTTGGTGTAAAGTCCTGGCTCGTTTGAAAGTTAGTTGCTGGATACAATTTGAGAGAGACTTCATCTGACAAATGCAATCAGTGTGACCTAATTCCTTGTGCCCTCAGTGAATCCCAAACAATAATATATATATATATATACACACACACACACACACACAAAATTAGTTGCTGTCATACATAGATGTTTCTGCACAGAGAGTAGTAAACAGATAAAAAAAAAAAGTTGTATTTAATTTTATCAACATTTCTAGATATACCTCATTTCCATTTTCACTCCTTCCAATTCTTTCCTCTTTAATTAAATGTAAAAGTATTATTAAAAATGCCTCAGTTATATTAAAAGATACTTAAAAGCTGTCATATTATTTCTGACCATGAATCTAACATAAATTTAACATGTGGGCTTATATATTTTAAAAAGTTCTACTTATATTTACTTTAATGTTTATAGATCAAATCAGATGAACACATTTCAAAGACTCTGCTAGGCATAGCATTCACTCAACGTTTACGTGTGGTTCTGAGAAACAATAAGTATTAGCCCTGACCACAAACAGTGTGAAATGGGGTTTAAAGAACACATTAAAATTCTGTGGAAATGTAATTACAACATAATAAGAATTATATTACTATTCCAATCAATATTTTTAAAGTTCTTTAATAAATAGAAATCTACAAAGATAGAAAAGCTGCAAATCTTGACATATTTCACGTATGTAGCAGGGTTCATATTTGGTGACGTGAAAGAATTCTATTTTTGCCATCAGGGCTATCATGTGTTTCAGGGCATATTTTATCCATGTATGTGGCTTTCCTTCATTATAAAACATCATAGTAAAACAAATGAGGAAAAGGTAAATCCTGACGAGAAAATTGTTTTCAACAAATTCATCTCCAATTTAATTGATAGAAGCTTCAAATCCACTACATCCAACAGTTCTCCGGCTTCTGTCCGCTGTGCGCCATGTTCTAGATATCTTTTGGATGCATGTTCCAAACACATTTCCTTACTTTACTAATTCATAGGATCAACCAAAATAGACTGTTGGAACTGTAAAAAATAGTAGCCTGCCAGAATGATTTAGTCTGGAAAGGTCATTTATTTGTTACTCCCTCTGAAGCTGTTCAGCCTATTTTGCATACCAAATAGCTCCAAATTGGAAAGACTTATTAATTCCATAGAAACAGGGTCAGAATGTGAACATAATACACACTGAAGCTCACTATATTTTTATAAAGCAGTAGAGAGGGAGAGTGGCTGTAGTTTAGGAAGTAGGTGTTTTTTTCAAAGATGCAAGACTACTTTAAAAACAACAACAACAAATACATGGAAATAATAAGCAAAAAGCGTGAAACTTAAATCACAAAGCCACAATCTCAGTCTCCTAATTCTCTTTACACTTTTGCATACCAAAACATAAATGAATACTTCTTTTAAATAGTTGAAATTAGTATATGTATATGTTGTTAAGAATATTTCTATTTTTCATGAATGTTTGTCTGTAATCTGCTTTGTTCCAAATGGTAGCAGCTTGTGAAACTGAGAAAGTGTTTAGTCCAAACTGAAATGTGCTGTCACATTCAATATGCCCAGCTTTCAAAAACATGGAGAAAATTAAAGAATAAAAATATCTTCCATTGATATTATTTATATTGAAAACACATTGAAATGACATTCCAAATAAATTAAGTAAAACATATTACTGAAGATAGTTTTATCTCTCTTGTTTTCATTTTATAATCTGGCTACAAAAAAAAAAAAACTTTATAAACTTTAAGTTTATATGTTATTTAATATATTTTTAAATTACATATATGGCTTATATTTTATTTGAAGAATGCTGAACTATAGAGTATTTATGTTTTACTTTCAAAGATCAAATAATATTCTCATATATTATTTCCTGGGATTATTACTTATTAAATCATTCCAATATTGGACATTCTAGAGATGTCCATGAAATTTTTCCGGTTGTGCATAATAGCATAATGAATAGCTTAATGTTTACAGGTTTCTATTTCTATTGAGTTATTTGATGAGAACAAAGTGGTAGAAATATATTGAACTGAAGGTCATAGACAGTCTTTTGGCTCTTGTTACATATAAATATATTGAATTTCATAGAAGGGTTATATACACTTACAATATCTACAGCAACAAGTTATTATAAAAGTTTCACCAAAACCATTCTAGAATTAATTGTGTTAAGAAAATTGTCTTTTTATGATTAAAAAATACTCTCTCAAGCGTACTTCCATTTACATTTTTTGGGTTTTACAGATTATGAATATTACACATCTGCAAATTTTCTCTTATCTTTTGCCTCTTTATTTAAAATTTTAAGTTTCTTATTAATCTAAAGGAAATGTGTGCATTTTAGTAAAAGAGGTGAGGATATAGACTGAATTTGATGATCATTGTATGCCTACTGTAAGTCCTGTGCTAATAAATCTATATATTTACTTTACATTTAATTTACACCTTAACCTTAGGCATACATATTATGAATCTTATTCAAGCTACTGGAATAAAGAAGTTTAAATAAGTTTACTGGGATACAAAACTCTTTTAAGAGTAAAGGCCTGGACAGATTGTCTTCAAAGCCTATATTCTTGCCACCATATAACTTTGTCCTTATAAAATAAATAATTACTTTTGTCTATTACATTTGACATATTTTTTACTTTTTACTGCCATTCAAATATCCACTTATGGTATACAAATAATACAGACAGGCAAACAAACAAAAATTCTTTACTTGTGACAATATTTTTCTAACTTTTAATGTGGTATAAGGTTTGTGGAGAAATATTGAAACATTAGAAAAAAAGTTATTAAAAAGCTAGATTTGGGGACAAAAGTCCATAATGCCGACATTTGTGGAATCTTTATACTTCCTTCATTGAGCGAATATTTACTGAATAGATAAATAATCTAAATGTCAAAGAGAGAGGCAAAGTACCTCCTTCCCCACGTGACGTGGATTATATGACCGAAACAAGTGTTGCTTAAATACATCACAGAAAGAGTCACAAAAAATGTGATATCTACTCTCCATAGATGAAGAGGAACTCATTTTGTATTCAGGATAGAAAACAATATTCCAGGTAGAGGAAATAGCAGAATATATAGATAGGACAGGACTAGGTATATTACAAAACACTGAAATACAAGTTTTATTGATGCTTATATTGCTGAATTAATTGAGAAAAGACGCATTTGAATGAAACTTACTATTGACTGAATATCTCCTGTTTTTCAACACTATTGTATGTGTTGTTTTTTCTAATTCTGGTTCCGTTTTCAAAGGGAGTGCAGTGCTTCAAAGAAACAAATAACTGATTTAAGCTCACACAGTTGTTACATAATTGTGTCAGGCGCCAAACCAACGTTTTTCTCACTGTAGCATCACATCTTTTAGGTATTACATTTCTAGGTTTGTGAGGGGATGCCTTTAGATATTGTGGTGTATTGAGAGGACAGATTCCATTTAACTAAAATTAAATTTAGTTAAGGAAGAAAAGTAAAAACAAAAACAAGAAAAAAAAAATAGTGACCAATTCTCACATAAATTGGTTTTAATTTTGACCAAAGTACATTACTTAAACATTAATTTTTAATTCAACTTGTTAATATATTGTTTAGGATATTGCATCTTCATTTATAAGTGACATATGTTTGTAATTTCCTCTTTATAAGAATATATTTTCTCCAATTTTAATATCAGGTGCACCCAGATTAAGTAGAATGATTTTGAAGTATTTCTTCTTTTTCTATTGTCTATATGATTTGGCATGATCTGTTTTTCAAAATTATCTTTTACTTTTATTTATAAATATTGTTTATTTTTTGATAGATAAAAAAATTAATAAGAAGTTAACTGATGACTCCATACTGAATCTCAGAGTCAAAGCATTCTATAATAGACATACTCTTATTGGACAATGTGAATGTTATTTTCTTTGTATTATTATTATTATTGCTTAATACTTCTATTTAGCAATTGTCTGATTCCTTTTCTGAATATATTTATGTTCATTCATTCTTTACAAGGTTTTTATCTCTAGTCCTTATCTTAAACATTGTTATTGTTATTAAATTTTAAGCCTTCTTTAATTTTGTGAAGGCAAAAAAATGGTAACCTAATAAACACATGTATATGTAAAATAATAATAATAATAATAATTAAACGACAAACCTAATTAATGATGCTGTTTGTGGCCTGAAACTTGGGAAAGAAGGAGTCAGCCGGAAGAATCAATACATGTTTGAAATCCACATTAGAACTGGAGCAATAACACTCAGAGATTCCCTTCCTGGAGGCAGTGAAATGAGAGAAGGTAAGGAGGACTACTATTTTTCTAGCTTGGAAAACAGATTGCTAACCATTATGCTATTAATGTGAGAAGAGAAATAGGAAAGAAAAATTGGGTGGAGATAGTGAATTCAATTGTTTGGTTTTGAACTGAGGAGACTGGAGACATAGACATGTCAGTTTAAAGTACAGGTTTAACACTGAAATGAGAGTGTAGAGCTGAAAGCATACAGGTTATTCATTGGCTGAGACTGTCGGTTAAGGCCACTTATAGAGAAGGGACTGAACAGTCAACCAGAGTGTGATGATGAGAAAGACGTTAACAGGGAAGAAAACCTTGAAAGTATCCAAGGCTCTACCAGATGGGAGCGTGAAGATGGCAGAGACTAAGATGGAAGGGGTGGTGGGTGTGCAGACAGAAGACACGAAAAGAAGGGACATCAAGAAGCCACTACAAAATATAGAATGTGAAATTCATAGGAAAATGTGTCAGACGGACAGTGAAAAGAAGCTACAGAATTTAGTACTGATGAGGTCTCTTATGGCCTTAAGGAATGCCTATTGTGTCATCTATGAGGGGGAAATTTAGATTTTGGTTATATTTCTGTTTAAAACAATAATAATACCATGTGAGTTAAAATTACAAGTGTGCCCGTCCTCACCTAGACCATCCACAATGCACCCTCGGGATGTAAATTTACCCATTCCCTCCAACCCCTTCCACCTATTTGAATCTGATGTGTGTTATTTCCATATGTGTACATGTTAATCAGTTAGTTCCAGTTTCATGGGGAGTCAATATGGTGTTTATTTTCCATTCTTGTGATACTTCACTTAGAAAAATTGTCTCCAGTTCCATCCAGGTCATTACAAAAGGTATTTGCCATTTTCTTTTCATGGCTGGTAGTAGCCCCTGGGATGTAGACACCACATTTTCTTAATCCACTCATGTGCGGATGGACACTTGGGTTGTTTCCACATCTTGCAGTTGTGACTTGTGTTACAGTAAACAATCAAGTGCAGGTGTCTTTTTTGTAAAGTGTCCCCCGTCCCCAGTGGTGGGATTGCTGGATCAAGTGGTAGGTCTGCTTTGAGTTGCTGGCCGTATCTCCATAGTACTTTCCACATACACTATATGACTTTGCACCCCCACAAACTGGGCGTGAGCGTTCCTGTCTCTCCACATCCACACAGGACTCGTTGTTTGGAAACTTCTTGATGAAAGTTATTCCCCCTGAGGTTCTGATTTTCATTTCCCTGACGATTAGGGATGTTGAACATTCTTTTGTATGTTTCTTGGCATTGATCTATCTTCTTTTGAAAAACTTCTGTGCATGTCTTTTGCTCATTTTTTTATGGGGTTGTTTGATTTTTTTTTTTTTTTCCTTGATGATTTTCGTGAGCTCTTTGTAGATTCTGGTATCAATGCTTTATTGAATGTAGAGCATGCAAATATTTTCTTCATTCTATAGGTTGTCTATTTGCTTTATTCTTTTCCCAGCTGTGTAGATGTTTTTAATTTGATTAAGTCTCATTTATTTATTTTTGTTGTTGCTGTGATTGCTTTTGGGGTCTTCATCATTAATTCTTTGCTTAGTCTACAAGTGTTTTTCCAACATTTTCTTCTAGAATTCTTGCAGCTTCATGTCTTAAGTCTGTTATCCATTGAGAATTAATTTCATGCGTGTTGAGCAGTGTGGATCTTGTTTCTGTCTTCCACTTGAGACTATCCAGTTTTCCCAGCACCATTTATTAAATAGGAATTTTCCTTCGGTGTAGGTTTTTGTTTGCTTTGTCAACTATCAGATGACAATATGAAGATAATTTTGTATCTGTTCTGATCCATCGTCTGCATGTCTTCTTGTGCCAGCACCATGCTGTTTGGGTTGCTACAGTCTTGTAACATGGCTTGAAATCTGGTAAAATCAGTCTGTTTTCTGGTTCCATGGAGACATGTTCAAGTATTTTTTCCAGATCTCTGAAAAATGACATTGGCATTTTAGTGGAGGTTGCATTGAATCTGTATACCATTTTGCAGAACATAGACATTTTAACAAGGTTGATTGGCCAATCCACAAGTGCGGTGTGTCTTTCCATCTGTTTACATTCTCCTTTTTTCCACCTTCCTTAGCATTTCATAATTCTCCTTGTAGAGGTCTTTCACCTCCTTAGTTAAATATATTCCTAAGTATTTTATTTTCTTTGTCACTATATTGAAGGGTATGTAGTCTTCGATTTGTTCCCAACCTCGGCTATTGAGTGTATGTGAAAACTAATGATTTGTCTACACATATTTTTAAACAGATTTTGCTGAATTTATTTATCAATTCCAGATAATTTATATATCAATTCTAGATATAAGATCGTACCATCAGCAGTTTATAAACCAAAATATTAGTATTCTCATAATTTTCCAAAATAAAAATAAATAAATAAGCATGCGTGAAATTTGTGATAGAAATTTACATGGACATTTGATTGTATTGGGGAATTCTTTTTAATAGTTTTTGAATGGTTTTATAAAAAATTTTTATCAGCAACACAATTGGGGCCCCTTCCATTGTACTGGATGGAAACTTTCTTATCTTCTAATAAGCATTGTCTCTGTCCCTCCTGCTTATAAAATTTAAAACAAAAGTTTTTATCTTCTAAAGATACATACTGAAATATTGATGGATAAAATAATACCATACCTGATCTTGTTTCAAAATACAATGGAAGGAGGACAGTAGATCAGGAGTACGTACGAAACAAGACTACCCATGAGTTAATAATTCTTGAATGAGGGTGAATGGAGGTTCATTTTCCGATTCTGTGTGTATGTGTGTGTGTGTGTCTTTGAAAATTTCCATAAGAAAAATCTCTTTTACAAAGAAAAGATAACAATAATACTGTTAATAATAGCAATAGCATTACTTGCATAATATTTTACAATATCTAAATAACGCTACTGATATGACCTTGATTAAAGAACATTTATGTTTTTTTCAGAAAAAAAAATTCAGGCAGATTTGGTGACAGTGAAGTAACATCTAAGCCTGAAAGCCTGAGACTTCTCCAACTTCAGATCCCACAGGTCTTCACACTGGGAAGATACTAATGTTCAACAGGTTTTTAGGCTTGAATGCATTCTGCATCTGCCTTGCACAAACTCACAGATGAGTGGACAGCCTCAGCGCCTCATCTTAACCAAAGGATAATAATCCCTTTCCTTGGTGACTGAACATTTAACCTGAAAGGAAAAAAGAAACACAATAAGGAGCTGTTGCTAAATAAATATTTTCACCTTTAGCTCCTATAAAAGGAAAAAAAAAATTAGGTTTACTTTTAAAATTTGACAAGTTATTGGTAAAGATTATTTAAAATTAGCTGAGCAAATGCCACAAATTTAAATTAATGCCATAAATTTAGCCTAATGCTAAAACATTAGAGCCTTTTATAATTTATCAAAGGAATGGAACCATTTTCATAATCAGAAAAAAACATTTTTCAATGTGCCAAAACATTGAAATTTCCTCTTTTCAAGTCTCTGTGATTGCCCTACATGTCACTGTTTACGGGATTGAGTATTTTTCATCTTAAAAATAATTTTTTATAACATTATCTCTGAAAACATTAGATAGGGCTGCAATAGTATTCAATAATATTTTTTAAAGCCTGAATGAGAGGGGCTCACAGTATTTTTTGGTCATTTTATATGCAATTTTAAACACTTTCCTATGTGGGAGAACAATTACATTTTCATTTTTAGTATCTTTTATACACACAATCAATTCTAAAACAATAATTTGATAGAAGTATTTAGATTTTGCTTCCTGTGAACCAAGCCTGTGACATATTTCTCCCAAGTGACTCCTGGTTACTCTCATTTGGAAAATGAAAATAACAGTTTCCGTCTCCTATTTCAGGGGTTCACATTTTGTTAACAAATCTAAAAAAGAGATGTTTTTCAGAGATTATTTTCACTCATGTTTGCTGTTGCACCTCCAGATAAGCTAGGTCTAAAATCCTATGAGGCAATAAACTACATAAGTAAAAATTATTTAATTATCATATGAGCAAATTGCAGGGTGTTTACATTGGCATAGATGATACTGCGGTATAATATCAAACATATGTGTTTATTTTGCAGTAATAATTTCACATGAATACTAACACCTCTTTTCATATATCTTGTCCTTTATAATGAAGAATTTTGTTAAGGTTACCCTATAACCATGTAAATTAGTAATACATTTTTTTCCAAAAGTTATGTTTGGTAAAAAAGAGGTTTTCTTATAATAGTATTTTCCAATAACCATTTTATTGTGGAACCACAATTTACCCTTAACTTTAATTGATTTTTTAATTGTTTTGAAATTTAAATTATATTATTAATTACAATCCTTTATCTAAAATGGCATCTAAGAATACAGTCTCTTTTTCAAACATGTTATAAGCTAATTTTGGATGTTTCTGATTTATACAATCATATTTTATAGGATGATACGTGTAGGTCTTTGAAATCATTTCAGAGAGTGGTACTTTGGTTCTAGGAAGCAAATTAAAATTTCTACCATTTTACTGTCATTATTTGTATCAAATATTATTACAGGCAGTAAAAAAATTCAAAGGTGAATTCACTAGTGAGATAATGCAACTATTGTGAAGAGCAAAAACTATCTTCAATATATGTGAAACATTATTCCCAGAGCTACGGAAACATATAAAGAAAACAGATGCCACTGCATTCATACATTGCTGAATACACAGTATGATCTGAACGAAGATACAGTTGAATAAATGAAAAGGAGACCTAGGCTCAAATGAAAGATTATAGTCATTGTAATAGCAAATCTTCAGATAAATATGGGAGCTTATTTTCAATAACCTCCTCTCTAAGCAATTCAGGGAATTCAAAGATGGATACATCTACAACTTAGTATGCAAGGAAGAAAGCACACAAAACTGGGGATAGAGTAAGTATAAGAAATGAAGTGTACATTATGGACAAAAAGTTTAGATAAATGCTAGTCAGCATCAAAGGGGCCAGGAATCATACGTGTTTGGTTGAAGAGTTCAGAAAATGCTGGAGAAAATAGCTTTCATAATACGTGTTTATAACTTAAAGGCTGTTATTTAAACATCTAGGAAGGAGAGAGGCAGAGTGGG
This sequence comes from Loris lydekkerianus, assembly GCA_963574355.1. NCBI lineage: Eukaryota > Metazoa > Chordata > Mammalia > Primates > Lorisidae > Loris > Loris lydekkerianus. The sequence goes on from CAUYPK010109190.1 coordinate 20,944, forward strand.
AAAGATACAGCAGATAGAAATACGGCAACTGTTCAATAAAAATATAAATGCACATAAATTTTTTACATTGTGACTTTCAGAATATATCCTTATAAAACAAATATGTACAAATTGGTCTGATTTTATACATAGATATTCTTAGAACAAGAGGTCATGAAGCATAAAATGATTTTTGTAAAGTTCAGATTAATATGAGGATGCATACAATTAGGCCAAATTAATTGCATGTGCACAGTAAAGTCCAAGTCCTAGTTGTATCTTTCACCTGTGCATTGCACCTGAAGCTGTCTTTCTCCCTCCTCCCTCCTGCTTCTTGAATTTAATTGTGTTATTCCCTCATGTGGGCCCATAGTTGTTAACACAGTAGTTTCAACTTACTGTTGAGTACATGTGATGCTTGATCTTGTGATACTTTACTTAAGTATCCAAATCATTACATGTTGTTACAAAAAACCCAACATGTCCATCTGAATAGTATTCCACGGTATCCCTATAACACAGTTAATTAATCCATTCATAGGTTGAAGAGCACTTGGGTTGTTTCCACATCTTTGTGATTGTGAATTGAGCTGTTATAAACATTCAAGTGCAAACGTCCTTATGGTAAAATGACTTTTTTTTCTTTTCGGTAGATACCTAGCAATGAGATTGCATGATCAAATATAAGGTCTACTTTTAGTTCTTTGAAGATTTTTCCATACTTCTTTCCAAAGAGGTTATATTAATTTGCAAAACCAACAGCAGCACAAAAGTGTTTTCTTCTCTTCACACTCCACCAGCACCTGTTGCCTTGGGTCCTTGTGATGCAGGCCATTCTCACTGGGGTTGGGTGATATCTCAAAGTGGTTTTCATGAGCATTTCTCTCATAATTAGACATAGTAAGTTTTTTTTTTTTTTTTTTTTTCCTATATGTTTGTTGGCTATTTGTCCCTGTGAAAAAACTTTCTATTCATTCTCTTTCCCAGTTTTTTTTTTTTTTTTGGGGGGGGGGTTGTTTGTTCTTTTCATGTTGATTTGCTTGAGTTCTTTGTAGATTCTTGTTATTATTCCTTTGTCGGATTTGTAGCAAGCAGATTTCTTCTCTCATTCTGAAGATTGTCTCTTTGCTTTGTTGAGTCTGTGTTTAGTTGTGTGGAAACATTTTTATTTATTTCTGTTGTTTCTGCAATTACCAATGAGGTCTTCTTCATAAATTAGTAGCCTTCACACATGCAGAGAACAGTCAAGCTGCAAATCAAATTAGAGATAAAATGCCCTTCACTGTAGCATAAAAGGAAATGAAATACCTTAGAATATGCTCAACAAAGGATATGAAGAATCTCTACAGAGGTGACTATGAAACACTGAGAAAAGAAATAGCAGACGAAGTCAACAGATGGAATAACATACCACACTCATGGCTGGGAACAACCAGCATTGCTAAAATGTGTATACTACCTATATCAATTTAATACAATCCCCATTAGAATACCAACATCACATTTGAAGATCTTGAAAAAATAGTTATTCATTTCATATGGAACCAGAAAAGCCCCAAGTAGCCAACATAATTCTATGAAATAAAAACATCTGGAGGGATCACATCACCCAACTTCAGGTTAAACTATTATTCTACAATGATCAAACAACATGGTATTAGCATAAAAATGGAGCATAGATCTATGGAACAGGACCGAGAATCTAGGGATGAAACCAGCCTCATATAACATCTGATCTTTGATAAAGTAAATAAAAGCATACATTGGGGAGGAAAACCCCTATTTAATAAATGGTGCTGGATGAACTAGTTAGGCACATTTAAAAGGCTGAGCCTGGACCTGCACATCTCACCATTTGCAAAAATTAATTGACAACAGACAAAAGATTTAAATCTATGACAAAAAGCTATAAAAACTCTAGAAGAAAGTGTGAGAAAAACTCTGAATCTCTTTGGCCTAGTAAAATGACTGTTTAAAACTCAACTTCCCATTGCTTTCCAACATCATTTAGGAGACATGTTACTAAAAGGGATGGGGCTGGGGGAGAAAAGTTGGGTTCCAAAAATGCAAAACAATAATTTCTTAATTTCCACTGTTTGTTTCATCCAATTTAAACCTCTAAACGTTCCTTGTAAATTTGTGTCTTCATAAACACTAAAGATGAGCTTCCCCAGGAGGCCTAAAATTTAAGTTGGACCGCTGTGAGCTTTCCAGAGGTTTAGTAAACCTTCCTTTACACTAAGCACCCTCAGAAACGTTTGCAGTTTAGCCTACACACACACACACACACACACACACACACACACACCACCTGGATATCCCAACTATCCTCAGTTGATAATTACACATTATATTCTGGTATCAAAATATCACATGAACTCTATAAATCTATACAATTATTATGTATCCATAATAATTAAAATAAAATAATAAAGTCCATAGACACATAGGCCATTTCTTTTCTTTTTTTTTTTTTTTTTCATGTTCTCTATCAAGCTTTCAATTCTATTTTTCTGATTCTCAATCGATCTTCTGTCTGGCAACTTCTTTCTTTTTTTAATTGTTAAAACATAGCTGTTTATATTAATGCGATCATGGGGCACCATACTATTGAGTGTCTTTAAGAAGATATGCATTTTGAGACAACCTGAAGTGATTTAAATATATGAGTCAATGGGGAACATCTTTTTTTTTTTTTTTTTTTGATGCAGGCAGATTTTTTGATTCACCCAGACTTCTCATAGTGACAGATTTAATTTCCTAAAACCCGGAAGAGTAGAGTGTA
>CAUYPK010109192.1:0-54278 GCA_963574355.1 Loris lydekkerianus
ATATAAAGAATTGGACAAAGGTTTGATAACTAGGATCTCTAGAGAACTCAAATTAATCAACAAAAAGACCCAACAATCCTCTATATCAATGGGCAAGAGAGATGAATAGCACCTTCTCTAAAGAAGATAGATGAATGGCTAGCAAACATATGAGAAAATGCTCATTATCCCCAATTATTAGAGAAATTGAAATAAAAACCATCCTGAGATACCATCTAACCCCAGCGAGAATGGCCCACATCACAAAATCTCAAAACTGCAGATGCTGGAGAGAAGGGAACACTTTTACACTGCTGGTGGGACTGCAAACTAATAAGAAAGTATGGAGAAACCTCAAAGAACTCAAGCTAGACCTCTAATTTGATCCTGCAATCCCATTACTGGGCATCTACCCAGAAGGAAAAAAATCCTTTTACCACAAGGACACTCGCAATAGACTGTTTACTGCAGCTCAATTTACAATTGCCAAAGGTGGAAACAGTCTAAATGCCCACCAACCCAGGAATGGATTAAGAAGTTATGGTATATGTACACCATGGAATACTATTCAGCCATTAAAAAAGATGGAGACTTTACATCCTTTGTGATAGCCTGGATGGAAGTGGAACACATTATTCTTAGCAAAGCATCACAAGAGTGGAGAAGCATGAATCCTATGTGCTCAATTTTGATATGAGGACAATTAATGACCTAGTACATTGTGGGGGATAGGGGAAGGGGAGAGCAGAGAGAGAGAGAAAGAGGGAGGAGGTGGGGTGAAGGAAGAGCAGCAAGTGGGAAGGAGGGAGGGGGTGGAAGAAAGAAGAGCAGATAGAGGAAAGGGGCATGTTGGTCTCGGTGTGTGACGCATGGTTAGGGGGCAAGACACAAGTATAAGAGGGACTTTAACTAACAAATGCAATCAGTGTGACCTGGTTTCTTGTACCTTCAATGAATCCCCAACAATAAAAAAATATATATAGGCACTATAACCATAAAATTCTTAGAGGAAAACATGGGATAAGTCTGCATGACCTTGGATTTGGTAATGGAGTCTTAAATATGACACCAACAACATGAGCAACAGAGAAAAAATAAATTGGACTTCATCAAAATTAAAAACTTTTATGCATCAAAGGACATTATCAGGAAAGTTAAAAGACAGCTGTAAGAATGGAAGAAAATATTTGCAAATCTGATAGGGTTTAATACACAGGATACGTAAAGAACTCTTATAAGTCAGAAAGAAGACAACCCAATTTAAAAAAATGAGCAAAGGACTTGAATAGACATTTCTCCAAAGAAGATACATAAATAAGCAACAAGCATATGAAAACATGTTCAACATCATTAATCACTAGGGAAATGCAAATTAAAACCACAATGAGGTACCACCTCACCTGTATTAAGACTATAATAAAAAAAAGGGAGGGGGAATAAATGAAATAAATGTTGGTGGGGATGTGGGGAAAGTGTAACTCTCATGTATTGCTAATGGAAATATAACATGGTATATGTGGTAAACAGTTTAATAGTTTCCCCAAAAAGTTAAACATAGAATTACCATATGACCCAGAAATTCCACTCCTAAGTATATATCCCAAATAATTAAAAACAAAGACTCAAACATATATGTGTACCAATGTTTATTGGAGGACTATTCACAATGACCAAAGGGTGGAAAACACCCAAGTGTTTATCAGTAGACAAGTGGATAAACAAAATGGGATACAAATACACAACAGAATGTTACTCAGCCTTAAAAAGGAAGGAAATTCTGATGTATGCTGCAATACAATGAACTTCGAAAACATTATGTTACGTGAAAGATGCAAGACAAAAAGAGAAATATTGTAGGATTTTACCTATGTGAAATATCTAGACTAGGCAAACCATAGAGGTAAGTCAGTTAGAGGTTACCAGGGGCTGTGAGGAATGGGAGATAGAGATTCATTGCTCCATGGGTCTAGAGCTTCTGTCTGCGATGGTGAAAAGTTCTGGAAATAGTAGTGATGGTTTCACAACATTGTGAAAATAATTGATACCACTGAGTCATACATTTTAAAATTATTGAAACGGCAAATTTTATGTTATATATATTTTACTACAATCATAAATATTAAGACTAATTGGTGTTCAGGTGTGAAGTGGGGAGACAATGATGAGTGGGAGTAGGAAGCAGTGCCAGATCAGGGCCCTCAGGTCCTGGGACCACCTGCTATCACTTTGGAAACTCTTTGCTGTGAGAGCAGACCTGGGGCCGGTGCAGCCAGCAGGGCCTGGCCACAGGCAGGCTTGGGCAGAGGTGACAGCCATGTCTCTGTCCTGCTGCTTTCTCCTTTCTACTACAGAGACCCTGATTCCAGCTGTCCCCACACTATTCCCCAGTCACACTCTGGTAACTCTAAGCCAGTATCTGGAAGCTGCCTTCAAAGCAAACTATAGCTGAATACAGTGTGGAGAGATTGGTTTGTGGCATCTTGATAGATCTATCTGTAGATATCATAATCTTCTCCTTTCCCCCTTCCTTCCCGACCAGCTCCTCCCATGGGGAAAAAACAATTTGGGTTTGAGCACATTCAAAGACACTGAGGAAAGTTGAGAGTGGAGGTAGGAGCATTATTTACATGACAGGAAAAACATTTTGGTCTCTTCTTACTTCTATCCTCAAGAAGGCTGGGGCTCAGAAAATCATCTTTTTTCAAGCTTTGGTAATAAATTGGCATGCAAGCTGGAGAGTCTGAAAAAGATAAAATGCTTTATATTAAAGAAAGTGAGGCATCTAGAAAACCTGTAAGAGGAGCTCAGGGAAATCTTTCTCCCAAACAGATGTTTATTGGGCCAGCTGAAATTAACCATAACAGTTATCCAGACTCCCTGCAGATTAATCAAAGGGCTTGCAACAGACTGAGAAACAAGTATTAACAAAATCTATAGAAGCTACAATAAGAACAACGGGAGGCAGGGGCACCTGAACTAATGTTGGGGGGCCTAATGCAGCCACACACAAACCCTTTCCCCTTCCCACCTCCCTCCTCTCCTCCTAAGACAAAGACACAAAGGATCCATTAGCCCACCTCCTGAGAAGTTTGCACAAATGCATCAGTATCAGTAACTTTCCAGGCAAGCTGTGAAATTTGCCCACCCCGTAAGGCCCCATATAAAAGGGGTCTCTAGCGGCCTGTGATGCAGGTGCGATCTTTGCACTCCATGTGGGTCATCTCCCCTTTCAATAAACCTGGCCTGAACATCTCTGCTGTGGCCTAGGCTCTGGGTGCCATCAATTACACCTTTCAGCTAGGCACCTCATCCCCACCCCAGCTCTGTCTTTTCAAGTGGGTTTGGCAGTGAGGGGCAGTCCCTATCTTGCCCGGCTCCTGGGGTAAGGGAGCTGCTCCAGGGGGTTGGGCAGCCAGTGAGCATTGGCCAATTGTGTTTTCCGCAGGTCTGTGCTATGGAGGCCGTACAATACCAAGACTTGTAGGACGCAGTGAGAGCCATAGGAAGGCCATGGCCAGAAACATCTGCATTAAAAAGGAGAAAGTTCATAGGTCAATAACCAGACCTTATACCTTATACCTTATACCTTATACCTTAAGAAACTAGAAAAGGGACACCACGCTAAGTCCAAACCAGTAAAAAGAAAGAAATAACTATCAGAGTGAAAATAGTACTATAGAATATTAGAAAACAATAGAATCAATAAACCCAAAAATGTGTTATTTGAAAGATGGATAGTTTACAAACCTTAACTTAGACCAACCAAAAAAAAATTAAAAAGAGAGAGAGAAAGCACAAATTACTAAAATCAAGAAAGATGGGATATCACTACTGATCTTAGAGAAATAAAGGCTTGTAAGAGAAATGTTATGAACAGCTATACGCCAGCAAGTGAGATAACTGTAACGAACAGATGACTTTCTAGAACACAAACTACCGAAACCGACTGACTCAAAGAGAAACAGAAATTTCTATAAATAAACCTATAACAAGTAAAGATCCTGAATTAACAATTTTTAAATTCCTCAAAGCCCAGAAACAAATGATAACTTCAAGAATAAATCCTACCAAATATTTGAAAAAGAATACAAATCTTTCATCATAAATTCTTCGAAAAAAGAGAAAAGGTTTCAGAATAGCAAAAAAAAAGAAAAAAGAAAAAAAGAACAAAAGAAAGAAAGAAAGAAAAAAGAAAAGTTAAATTAACTTTTAATTCACACATCTGAATTGCAAAACTTAATACAAAGGTTCAATAATAAAGACATTGCGATTCTGGCATGAAGAAAGACATTCATACCAATGGAAGTGAATGGAATTCTAGGAAAAAGATTCTTACATTTAAGATTGATCAACAAGGGTATTGTGATAGTTAATCTTCGGAGATAACTTGACTGGGTAAAGCATTATTTCTGAGTACGTCTGCGGGAGTGTTTCTGGCAGAGGTTGACATCTGAATGAGGGACCAAGTGGATTGATCCATCCTCACAATATGAACAGGCACCTTTCAATCAGTTGTGGTCCTGGCTAGAAGAAAAAGAGGAAAAGTGAACTAATTCTGTCCTCAAGATCTGGGACACCCGTCTTATCCTGCTCATGGACATCAGGACTCCAGGTTCTCTGGGACTTGAGCAGCAGGCCCCCCAGGTCCACAGGCCTTCACCCTTGAACTGAGAGCTACACCATTAGCTTTTCTGGTCCTCAGGCCTTTGGACCTGGACTGAGTTATCCCACTGGCTCCCCTGGGTCTTCAGCTTGCAGACGGCAGATCCTGGGACATCTCAGCCTCCATAAATTCCCACAATAAATCCCTCTTGGATTCTGTATCTGTCTACCTGTCTTCTGTTGTTTCTGTTTCTCTGGAGAACCCTTACAAGTACATATTTTGGTACTCTAAAGGAACAGAATGAGCTCAGGGATGCAAATTCCCAGCTCATACGCTGCATACATGACCTACAAGCCCCCAAGTGTCCTGGTATGGAGAGCTTTCGTTCCTGGAGCCACAGGGCTGGAATTGCTAACAAGCAGATGTCCTCAAGATGCAATTGGCTGAATTACAATGAAAGTTGGACTTCCTGGCTCACAGGATGTCTACTGTTAAGCCCCAGTGAGGGTACTGACTAGGAGAGAATGAGATTCTGTAAGTTGGGATAGGGGCAAGTTGTGAAACGGGGGCCATTGAGCTCCTATATTCTCATGAGTCTCCTTTGTTGGTAGAAGATGTCTCCCCACTCCCTGCAAAACTAGCCTCTCATCCCCAGTGGTACTGGCCTTAGTCTGAGGGATTTAACCCTGCACTGCCAAATAAATGACAATCGGACAGTTGCCACACAGGACAGTGCTGACTACCCTAAGGACCACAAATGCATCAGTATCTGGTTTGGTGGAAGTAGGTGCAATTCCCAGTGAGTTCTCAAGGTGCTCAGCAGATATTTTGGTTTTAATTTTACTCTTAACTTGCTTTATTCTTGAAAATAGTTGCTCACAAATGTCAGTGCTGCCAGGAAGTGATGACATGAATAAGACATGAGTTGTGAAGCAAGGGATATTTGTCTCTGGGAAGTTAGGAACCTATAAAAGTCCAGTAAAGAGACATGATAACATTTCTCTTTAAGTTGAATATCAGATTGCAGCTTTATGCATTCCATTTGAAAATTGGCAGGTAACATATTTATGTCAACTGAAAATGCACCAAAATGTTGATTATTTTCCCAGAAATCTTAAAATCTGTTTTCAAATTCTTGTCTCAAATAAAAAAGCAAGGCTGCATATTTTTTCACTGTTCACAGTGATGTGTTTAGCCAACATGTTGAAATGCATAAAATTGTTTGCCTTAATTCGAGGTGGTCATAATTTCAGTTTCACATGGAGCCCTGTTACAGTCTGCAAAGCTATGTTGGTAAGTCTGTTTTCATCTTGAAGATGCATGTTTAATTCATTCAAATTTGGTTTTAGATACCATAAATAAATGATTTCGACATTTGGCCCCACCTTAGGCATCTTACTTCTGAAAAGTAAATGAACTCTCAAAAAAAAAAAAAAAAACAAAGTAAAGGATCTCACCATAGCAGCATCAGTACTTTTAAGGAATTCCTGGATTTGGCAATGATTTAATCCCTTGCCTTTATGAAATTTACAGTCTTGACAATGATTTGCATGGCATTCTCCATTGTTAAAGATTTTGTGAATAAATTTTCTTGACGTACTATACAATGATACTTCATCAAATGTGAGTTTGGGGTGGGAATTGCATCATCTTCTATTAATTTTACAAGGCCCTCTCTTTTACCTACCATCACCAGGGCACTGTCAGTAATTTACCAGATATGTTGACAATGACAAAGAAATTTGCCTTAACATATTTTTTACTGCTTCATATAAATCTCTTGACTTAGCTGTGTCTCTAACTGGCACTAAAGAAGCCATTTCTTCAGTGACATTATATTTATCATCAATACCTTTAAAAAATGGCAAGTTGAGCCATATTTGTAGCATCAGTGCTGTCATCCATCACCAAAGCATAAAATTTAAAATTAGCAACTTTACTTTCTAAACTTCTTTTGATAGATTTTTCAGTTTCTTTAATTCACCTGGCTATAGTCTGGTAAGACAAACTGATTTTAGAAGTATCCTCCCTTTTGGTCAGGGCAAATTATATCCTCCACGCTCTCCATACATTGTAAATAAACTCACCATCAGTAAATGGTTTTTGTTTTTTTTTCTTTTTTTGTTTTTTTTTTTGCAATTTTGGGCCGGGGCCGGGTTTGAACCCACCACCTCCAATATATGGGGCTGGCACCCTACTCCTTTGAGCCACAGGTGATGCCAATGGTTTTTAATTTTTTGCTACTAAATAACTAGTCTTTACAATAAAATCCACCTGAGTTATAACTTTAAACAAATTTTGCTGAGAAGACAGACCTTTTTTCAGTTCCACTATTTTGTACTTTTTAGGACACAATCCTTTATGCACATTGAATTTGGCATCATGTTCTTGCATAAAATGCCTTTTGAAATGATAGTCTTTGAAAACTTGCACAGATTCCCTACAAATTAGGCAGAGTGCCTTGCTATTTTCCTTGACAAAATAGTGGTCATCTGTCCACTTGTCATTGAACAATCTTCCTTCATCCATAACTTTTCTTTTGTGGGGTTCTGTTTTCTTTTGGCACATAGAAGCCATGCTGTAATTAAAAAGTAATAATAGATAAGGGACTATACTTACTTTTATTAAGAAAATTAATTGGCAGGATAATAGAAAGCAAGGTTTGATTCCACCCACATCTTGGCTGCTGATGCAGGGTGAGGCGGAGGCTGATTGTAAAGGCAGGCCATGTATGAGGTGCCACAGAGATATACAAGTGCCTTTGATAATAAAATAAGAATGTTTACCTGACTCCTAATAATATTAAATGCCTAATGTTGCAATGGTAGGTTGAAATGTTACAGCCTTGCCAAGTCGCCATGAGCATAGGTAACATCTGATGGTTTCAATTCAACGTCTATGTTTGGAAGCTAACACCCCAGAAGCCGCATACCACATAAAACTGAAACCCTCCGTGGAAACAAATAGCAAGAGGGTATGTGTGTTTATTTCACATAACATTACGGTAAGATGTTGTCATCTACAAAGTTCATTCTCGAGAACGGCTCGATCAAGTTCCATCCACTAAATCACAATCTCCTCACGTTTTAAGTAAGTTTACAATTTGGGGGTGGGCTGAGCTCATAGCCATCCTGGACTACAGGCATCCCACAGGGAGTGGGTTGGGCACCCCTGGCTTAGAGAAATTGGAATGCTAGTGTGGGTTTGTCATTTCAGACCTCTTTACCCATACTGGGAGGGTCCAGAAGACACATCCTTCACTAATATTTTAAGAAATGAATGTGTAGGGGGAGGCTCAGCATCCCTGAAGAGTTCTGTGGCTGTTGCTGTCCATAGGCCTGACCCTACAATGGGGGCCATGGTCACTCAACTGGAGAAAGTTAATGAAGTGAGAGTAACTGGGTCCCAGGGTGAGTGAGGGGCTGGTGGAGGCACTCAACCCACCACTGAGGGTGAGGCAGGCGCACTCACTATAGTGGACAAAGTGGCACAGATGACCGTGACCACGTGACTCACTACAGTGGACAAAGTGGCACAGATGACCGTGACCACGTGACTCACTATAGTGGACAAAGCAGTAGTCAGATGACCGTGACCACGTGGATGCACAGCCTGGAGAGTTAATCATCATGGTCCAAGAAGAGAAATGAATAAGAAGCCTATGTTGAAATAAAAATAAAAATGTAGACACAAATCTCTAAGTTTAACATTTTATCTGGAATACAAGAATTGTGATTAGGGGTATACTCTCAGACCAGGTGATCTTCAGCATGTCCAAAACACAAAGAGAAGACTGTGGGTTTTATAAAAAGGAAGAATGTTACTTGTGGTCTTAAAAGAAAGCCCATTGGTATTAGTAAACCTCTAGGCTGTTGGCCGGCTCCTAATGGGGAGCAATTGCAGAGGGCAAAATTAGCCCAAGGGTTGCAACAAGTTATTCCAGCAGCTATAGATAAAATTGGTCTATAATGGGCAATTTGACAGCCAGACTGCAAAGAATTACTTTTCTAGAATAATGTTATTTGCCCTGAACATTATTTGCTTTTTCCCCCAGCCCCTCTACTCTGATTTAGTTTGGTATGACAAGAAAGATCTCATTGTTAGGATCAATTTTTTTTTGCCTATTAAATTCTTATTTAATCTATGTAAGCAGAAAAATTTCAGGTTAAAAGAATTTGAATCATAAAGGTAGAGAGTCATGGCCCCTCAATCAATTCCAGACTGGAGCCAGATTGCAGACCCCAAAACTCCTTGAATGAAGAGGAAGCTAGATTCGTTCAAGGAAGGATCTGGTCATTACCAAGAATTTGTACTGTTGATCTTTCTCCCATCCTTCTCCAAAGGGACTTTTGGCCTTTTACCAGGATAACTTTGCACTGGGGAAAAGAAAATAGTGCCTTTCAGGGACTAGTGAAAACTGGCTCTGAATTGACATTGATCTGAGGAGATCTGAAATGTCACTAATGTCACTGTGGCCCTCCAGTCAGAGGCGGGGCTTATAGAGATCAGCTGATCACAGGTCTCTCTCAGGTCAGAGCCAGGTCTCTCTCACGGTGGGTGCAGCAAGCCTCTAGGCCCAGCCTGTGTCTGTTTCACAGTTCCAGATGCATAATTGCAATAGACATACAGTTGTGCATTACTTAATGATGGGGATTCATTCCGAGAAATACATCATTAGAGACTTTGTTGTGCAAGCAGCACAGCGTCCTTACACAAACCTGGAAGCGCTACCCACCTAGGCTAAGTGGCCTGGCCTATTGCCCCCGGGGTATACACCTGCAAGCAGATTAGTGTACCAAACGCTGTAGGCAACTGCATAGGAAAGGTACGGTAAAAATAAGGTATTACAATCTTATGGAATTGCTATCATATATGAAGCCCCCATCACTGAGCAAAAAAGCATTATGTGGCTCATGACTGTATTTATCACCTAGCAGATCCACACCTGAGTTCCCTGACCTGAGGAGTGAGGGAGATTCTGGTGGGAAAGAGCACATAGACGCTGTTAGAGCTGCCTATACCTAAGAAAATAGCAAACCGAAAGCAATGCTGCATCCCTGGAGAGATACAAGGATTAGTGCTGCCATCCAGTACTTGAAGGATGCAGGTGGTGATTCCCAACTCCTTCATTCACCCACACGGCCTCTGCAGAAGACAGATGGGTCTCAGAGGAGGATTATTGTAAGCTCAACCAGGCAGTGACTCGAGCTGTGGCTGCTGTACCAGATGTTGTTCCATTGCTTGAGAAAATCAATACATCCTCTGGTGCCTGGTGTGAAGCTACTGATCTGGCAAGTGCCCTTTCCCCATGCCCATCCCCAGGCAGACCAGGAGCAGTTTGCTTTGCTGTCAGCCGGCAGGGCCAGCAGCACACCTTCACTGCCCTGCCTCAGGGGTGTCGTAGTTTAGCCCGTGGAGATCTCAACTGCCTTTCCTTCCACAAGATACCCCACTGGTTACTGCATGTGTTACCTTGACAACATCATGCTGATTGGACCAGGAGTGAGAAGTCATAACTACTTTCACTGACAGAAGGGGAAATAGATCCAAATAAAACTCAGGGATCTTCTACTTCAGTGAACTTTCCAGGGCTCCAGTGGCATGAGGCATATCAAAATATCCCTTCTAAGGTGAAGGATAGCTAACTTGTTGCATCTGGCCCCTACTACAACCAGGAAAGGGGCAAGCCCAGGGGGCCTATTTGAACAGGAGAGGTGCACGCTCCACCTGTGAATGTGCTCTCCAGCCTGTTCACTAAGTGACCTGGAAAGCTGCCAGTTTGGGGTGGAACTCACGCAATCCTCCAGCCTCAGCCTCCAGAGTATCTAGACTACATGCACAAGCCACTGGTGCCCAACCAGAATATATATTTAATTTTTTTAAAAGACCACATATTGAATGGTTTCATTTATGTGAACTGTCCAGAATAGACAAATCCACAGAAGCAGGAAGCCAACTGGTGGTCTTGTAGAGTTGGGGAGAGAGGGAAGGTTTAGCAGACTGGAAATGTGCATTAACGTTTTTTGGAGCTTGATTATAATGTTATAAAATAGTATTAAGATGATGATTTCCAACTCTGAAAATACTAGACACTATTGAATTGTACACATATAAGAGGCAAATTGTGTGTATGTTAAGAATATCTCAATAAAGCCGTCTAGAGGGGGCAGAGTGTGGATCGTGAACCCCAGCAAGCAGAAGCCAATGGACCAGGGTGGGGGTGGGGGTGGGGCAGGAGAATGAGAGCAGGTGCATGTGGAGAGAGCCGGGGCTGCAGCCAGGCAGGTGCCAGGCAGAGCTTGGAGTTTATCAAAAGCAGTGGTGAAAAACTCATATAACGAATTCTGCTTCTTCTTGAATACTTCAGTAGAACCCACGTTATCTGCAAGTGTTTCAGGAGCTGCTTCTGTGTGTGTCTTTTGAATACTGAATCTGACCCCAGGGAGACACAGGGACCCTCTGGGTCCCCACACCTAGTGCTAAGTCTGAGACTTTGTAGGTTCTCAGGGATGTCAATCCATGGGAAATATTAAAAAGCTGAAAGAACAAAAGGGAAACAAACAAACAAACGCCAGCTCCTGGGTTCTCCCGTATCTCCTCCCATCCCTCTCTGCCAGGGTCCTCTCCTCTCCTGCCTTGCCCCAAATGTCCTCTACTGATGTCACCTTCCTCAGGGGCCCTGCCTTCCCCTGAGATGGGAGTACCTGGTCACCAGCACCTGTGCTAGCCACCTTGCTAACCACTCTACCTCTTTTTTCTCATTGAATACTCACAAGGAGAAGCTATGCAAGATGGTAGCTCTTACCCCATATTACAGGTTGAGAGAGCTGAAGCAGCCTGCCCAAGGCTCCAGGGCTTTCTACTCCCTTCAGCTCTGCAACACCCCAGACTCTTCAAGGTTCCAAGCATAACAGTGCCTACTGGTGGAATTCTGGGCATGGTGGGGGATGGATGCCAGGAGAGTCTTTGGGACAACAGTTCTCCCTGCCAGGAACCTATGGCATCAGACATTTCATGGTGAAGACCAGCCAAGCACCGTGAGCATTGCTGGGATCTTTCGAGTGGGTGGGGAGGCTGCCCTCTCTGCAGAGGACAAGTTTAGTCAGGCTCTGAGGGGCGGCACTGGGAGGCTGGCCGTGAGCCAGGCACCGACCTCAGCCACGCTGGCTACAGCGGTGGAGGCTGGGTGTCCAGGCAGGGCCAGAGATGAGAGAGGGTCCTAACAAGCACCCATTGCCTGGCCCTGGGACCAGGCTGGGCTTCATGATGAGTGGACAGGCAGCTGTCTCTCAAGGCCCCCCAGACTTACCCCTACACCCAGACAAGCCCTTCACTCACACACGCATGAACCGGGTCTGAGAGCACACACTGCCTCACTCACACTCATGCATGTTTCACACTTGAGTTCATTTCTCTACACAGGTACACACAGGGGACAACTGTGGGAAGCATGAATAGAAATTTGCACATCACAAAAATCAGCTCAAACCATCAGGGGTGGCAAACACGCGGCTAGAGCCGCATGCAGCTCCCGGCCAAAATGAATTTCTGCTCTTTGCCTCTTATCATTATTTTGTATACTGTGGTTCTTTGCCAAGTTTGGATTTTGTTATGCTGCTTCTGAGGAGGGACCTCTGAGGAGCGATCTCCGAGCGCGTAGTCGAACTTGTTCGCCACCCCTGACTAGGTCAAGAAAAGGAAGGGTGGGATGGAACCTGAACGTGGCAGCACCCAGCACAAAACCCCTGTGCATAGGAGCCCCTACTGTCAGGGGACTGGGCCAGGCTGGCCCTGACGGTGGGGGAAAGAGCAGGACAGTAGAAAAAGTGTGTGGGTGGGGCACTGTGCAGGGCTGCATCCTGGAGGGTGGGCGTCCCTGGGGAGGGAGTTCTCAGACTGCTCCCCCAATGCAGCCCTCAGATCACACTCCCACCTCTCTCTGCACCCAGAGTGAGCCTGCACTTCCAGGTAGAAAAGAAAGCGAGTCATCATCTATATTTCCCAACATTTTTCTGAAAGTTTCCAAGCATAATTTCTCCCTGTTGTGGCTCAGCGCCCAGTTTCATTTTGTTTGGTTTCCCCTGTAACGCAGTTGCTCTTTGCTGGCCTTGCACTTGTCCCCAGCCCCACTGCTCTAGCAGCAGCCAGCCCTTCAGCAGTTTACCGTCCACCACACAGGTCACGCCTGGACAAGACACGGGGAGTCTTCAGACCATAAAACGTAGACACCACTCGGCCAGCAGTTCTGCTCCTGGAATATACACTCACGAAGAATGAAAACATGCCTGTACAAAAACTCACCCATGAACGTTCACACCAGCATTAGTCATAGTAGACAAAAGCTAGAAAAGACCCAAATGGCCACCAACTGATGAGTGGGTAGACAGAGTGTCTGAGACAATGGAATATTCTTTGGCAATAGAAAGAAATCAAGTCCTGACACATATTACAACAAAGACAGCCCTTAAAAACATGATGCTAACAAAGGAAGCCAGACAGAAAAGGTCATATACTGCAGATTCTGTTTATGTGACATGTCCAGAAGAATCACAGAGACAGACAGGAGATCCACAGCTGCCGGGGCCGACGAGAGGAGAGCATAGGGTTCTTTGGGGAGTTTAAATTCAGGTAGTGGTTAGCCAGGCGTTGTGGCAGGCACCTGTAGTCCCAGCTACTTGGGAGGTTGAGGCAAGAGAATCACTTACGCCCAAGACTTGGAGGTTGCTGTGAGCTGTGACACCACGGCACTCTACCCAGGGCAACAGCTTAAGACTCTGTCTCAAAAAAAATAAAATAAATAAAAAATAAATTCAGGTAGTGGTAATGGTTGGGAAATTCTGTGAATATACTAAAAGCCATTGAATTGGAGACATTAAAGGGGCTGTGTGGATATGAATTGTATCTCCATAAAAATAAATTCAACAATAAACACACACACATGGATAAAAGATATATATATATACACACACATACAAATAAGTGTCTATATAAATTATTTCATTGTTTAATTCCAAACTCACCAAGGTCTTTATGCTCCACTCGGGGTAGAGTCCCAAAGCCTTGCAGCGCCTGCACTTGCTGACATGGCCTGTTTCAACCCTTTTCTGTCATCTCAGGCCGCCAACCCCTGGCTCATTCCCCTTTGGCCACGCTGGATCTGTAGGTGTGTTCCCACACATGATTCTTGCACCAGCTATCCCTCTTCTGGGAAGGTTCTTCCCCAGAATCTTTATGACTCAGTCTCTTACCTCCTATACACAGAAAAGTAAAGCTAATCTTTCCTTCATCCTATACAGAGAGGTGCTCTCCAGTGAGGGAAAACTGTGGAGAGTACAAGGTATCTTCAGAGCACTAACACATAATGTCAGCAATTAATATGACTGGATTATATTACTCCCTTAGTGTATTGAATCCCTTTGTCCCTCAGCTAATAATTTATTTTGTTAAACCTTTTCTAAGTACCTAAAGAGAACATGTTTTATATACATAAGAATAATTGCTGGCTCGGTGCCCGTAGCACAATGGTTACGGCGTGGGCCACATGCACCCAGGCTGGTGGGTTTGAACCCGGCCCGGGCCAGCTAAACAACAATGACAACTGCAACAAAACACAGAAGGGCCTTGTGACAGGCACCTGTAGTCCCAGCTACTTGGGAGCCTGAGGCAAGAGAATCGCTTAAGCCTAGGAGTTTGAGGTTGCTGTGAGCTGTGACGTCACAGTGCTCTACCAAGGGTGACATAGTGAGACTCTGTCTCAAAAAAAAAACAACAAAATTGCTATGAGCTGCGGGAAGGGGAATAGGTATTTAGGATAAAGGGGGAAAATAATAAATTCCATTTTAGAAATAATTTTTAATAATTTAAATTAAGTTGAAATAATTTAATATAAACAAAATAAGAGAGAGTTCTTGCCATACACTGACCTTGAACTGAGAAGTACGAATAACTCAACTCCCTGCATCTCAAGTGCCCAAAAGAAAAGGTGAACCATGGTGTACATATACCACAATTTATTAATCCATACACCATGGAATATTATGCAGCTTTAAAGAAAGATGGAGACTTTACCTCTTTCATGTTTACATGGATGGAGCTGGAAAATATTCTTCTTAGTGAAGTATCTCAAGAATGGAAGAAAATGTACCCAAGGTACTCAGCCCTACTATGAAACTAATTTATGGCTTTCACATGGAAGCTATAACCCACTTACAACCTAAGAATAGGGGGAAGGGGGAGAGGGAGGGGAGGGAGGGGGGAGGTGGGCAGAGGGAGGGTGATTGGTGGGATTATACCTGTGGTGCATCTTACAAGGATATATGTGAAACTTAGTAAATGTAGAATGTAAATGTCTTAGCACAATAACTAAAAAAACGCCAGGAAGGATATGTCAACCAGTGTGATGAAAATGTGTCAAATGGTCTATGAAGCTAGTGTATGATGCCCCATGATCATATCAATGTACACAGCTATGATTTAATTATAAAAAAAGAGAGAATTTAGCCCAAAATGGTCTATCATGGAGTTAACATTTTCTTAGTATCTTCACAAAATCTCATATAAATTTTTTGATTCTGCTCCATGTTGTACACGTTTGTTTTACATTAAGAGTAATAAAATAAAACCAATAAAATTGTTTTCATAATCTGAAAAAAAGAGATTTCTGTAAGATATTGTTCACTGAGAAAAGGAAGAGGCTAGAGAAATGTGTATAATGTTATTAAATTTTTATCAGACAATGAAAAGCCTTCCTTACTATTAAAAAAAAAAAAAAAAAAAGAAAAAGAAAAGGTGAACCAGGAGCAGTGCACTGAGCTACTCTCAGAGGAAAGATGTAAGACAGGGATGGAAAAGAGGGAAAAAAATCTTTCCTAACTAATGTACAGAGAGGCATAAAAATGAAAAATAGAGATGCGATAATGAGAAGTAGGACAAACGTTCACCTGGAGTCACAGAAGAAAAGGGGAGAGAGAGGGGGGGGCTGATGGCTCCACCTCTGCCAGGCACCACCGGGGAATGAATGGACTCAAGTTGCTGAGAGGGACAGTCAAGGGTGTTCAGGGCCGTCCCCAGTCGCTCTGAAAGGCTCGGGGCAGCCTCCCAGCTTTCTAGCTGCTTCTGCCCTGCTCACTGGTGCCAAGGCCATGTGCTTGTTCCCCCCCACCTGCTCCTCCCCAGGCAGCCAGGCCCCTCAACCCTCCCCTCTCAGGAAGGCTTGCTCTGGAGGAGGGATTTTGTGATGTAATGTTTTTAAAGAAGGTGATGTTTCTCTTTCACGTGGTGAGGTGCACAGTGATGAATGAGCCTGGCTCCCCCCTGCCACCGGGGGGGCCCATCCAACTGCTTCAGGTGCACGTGCCCATCACGTTCAGGAGCACCCCTCTTTTTCACTCAGCAGCAGGTTGTACAGATCATTCCATGTCCCATGTATGGAATGCCCTTATTCTGCTCAGAGGCTGCAGCGTTTTCCATTGTACGGCATACCATTATTTATTAGACTGGCTCCCGAATGGATTTTTTTTTTAATGTTAATAATGCCAGCCATTATAGACATTTAATCTTGCCAACTACTGCCTGATTTACAGAGGAGAAACTGAGGTTCTGACGGAATAAGTGGCTTATGGGAGGCCTCACAGCATAAAAGGGACAGGGTCAAACTGAACCCCAGTCTGTGTCCAAAGCTCTTCCTCCCACTGCATTGCTCAATGGTGTCCGTCCACCTGACATTCCCACAGGGACCTCAAGTGGAACTTCCCACCTGACAATGCTGATGGGTGTCTGAAAGATCTTAAATCTGGCAAGCCCCAAATCAACCTCTTCATCTCCCTCTCCGAACCATAGTTATTTTTTTCTCTAGGCTCCGATTTTGTTCTCCTTTGTGGTCTGCAGTTTCACTGTGGTATAATCTCTAAGAATTTATATCAGTCTCCACTCCTGGAAAATTCCTGGTAGGAGAGAAGCATCAACTTACCCAGAACTGGTTTCCTGAAGGGTGGTCTGCCTGGAAGGCTGGCCCAGGGTGAACCCCAGACGTGATCCCAGGAGAGCCTGGAAGCCCCACACTATGAATGCTGGGGGGCATGAGAGAGCTGCAGCCACGGTTCTGCCACATCACGTGGCTCCGTGCTCTAGGCCCCATCACGCCAGGGAGGGGGTTGGGCCATCTTTAATCTCTCAGCCTGAGGACTGGAGTCAGACATCTGCTGTGTCCCTGGGTGCTACCCTGAAATGCACCGCCCAGTAGGGCTCTCACTACTGTTTGCGGAGACCAGTATCTTCTCCAAGAAGGTGGATCTCACAGGCCACTGCTGATGTGTTCAGCCATGTGCTCTTAAGTGCGAGATACTCGGCAAATGAGCTTTGGCATGACCCTTCAGTGACGGCCTTTCCCTGCCTTCCCCTTGTGTTGAACCTGGCTCCAGCCCTACTTCATACTCCCCACCCTGCCAGAGTCTAAGTGCTGCCCCTGCCTGGGACTCCGGAAGGCCTGTGCATCAGCCCAGCTTACTCCACTGCAACCTGTTTCTTTGCTGTTTTCCTCACAGCTGATCCTGGCCATGACTTTCTGATTGTGTCTCTTTCTATTCTGTGGTGCATTTCTCTGTGTGTGGCAGGCAGGTAACTACTGAAGTCTGAGCTTCCTAGGCCATCAGCTCCCGAACGGGTCCTGCTTTCCTGTCTGCCCCCAGACTGAGGGGGCTCCCACTCCAGCCTGTGGGGCCCAGCTTCACTCTGTGCTCTGCGCCTGGGTGCCGTCCCTGCACTGTTCCTTCATGTGTAGGCAGTGGCTCTGGTCGAGGACCCTCTCAGTCTGTGCTTCATGGGGAAGGGAGTGAGGTTCAAGGTGAAGTGGGCCTTGGAGCAGTAGTCTGGGCACTCGGAACTGCAGCCTTGAGCCCTCAGCTGTGCCCTGGCATGTTTGGGGAAGTAACAGAAATGGTGCAAGAAATTCCTGGTGCAGAGCTATCATGGGTAATTGTCACAATACTGCTGACACAGGAGCTACCTGAGTCCAGGAAGGGGCTCCCTGGGCTGAGGAAGCACGAGAACACTCAGCTTGAGTTGGTGGTGTCCACCAGGGCCATGGTGTGGTGGGGAGGCAGCAAGGGCAGGGGTCTGAGGCTGTGTGTGGGTGAGGTAGACATTGAAGAAGCCAAGCATTCCTGTGAGTACCCCCAGACATCTGGTCAAGTTCAGTCACCAGGGTCTCAGACAGGGAGGCATCAGGAAGGAGGCACCTTTGGAACAAAGGAGAAAGAGATGGAGGATCACACACCCAGAGCTATGTGCCCCAGGGATGGCCCTTGTCACCAGCAGCCCGGGAGGTGGGCCTAAGGCCCTGTCCATGCCCACCTGGGTCTGGGTGCTGTGGACAGTGAGAGCTCAGCCCTGCAGGCAGAAGGAGCCAAGCACACCCTATTGCCCAGTTGCCCGGCAAAGATGTGGACGGGGTAGGAGAGGAAGAGACTGGAGTCACATAGACCAGATTCTCTGATAGCAGTGTGGTTAAATGTGAACTCAGCAATAAAACATCAACATTGGTCAAAAAATGTGCTTAAAGACTTTTAAAGATGCTGAACACTCAAGCATAGAGGAAACACGGTAGAAATTTTGAAGTTTTAAAGAACTGAAAAGATGACCTATCGAACTCTGTAAAATGCAGGTAAACCTGTTCTTAATGAAAATGCAAACCTTCAATGCGTTTGTTAAAAAGAAGACAAAAGAAATAATTGTGTAGTCAAAAATTATATGGCATGGATAATTGTCATTAAAATGACATTTTAGGGACATTAAAGTTATCAAATTGACGCAAAGAGAAAACAAGATGGACTGTAAAAGTATTAGCAGGACAAACAGCTGACTGTGATATTTTCAAAAATATAGAGAGCATTGCTATAAACCAATAAGAAAAGCAAGCAAACAATCTGCTTGAAAAATGACATCAGAATGGCTAACGAACACACCAAAGATGATCAACTCACTAGTAATCCAGCAAGGAGAATTTTGACAGGACACCACACAGCATCCATGGGTTGGGTGAATATCACCAAGCATTTCATTTGAACTGAGGTCTGTGGAGGTCATGGAGCAACAGACTCTCTATACCACTCTTGGGACTGTCCTTTGGTCACAACCACTTAGATGAGTAATTTGGCAACTTCTAGTAAGGCTAAAAACACATAAACATGATTGGTTATTTTGCTCTTCAATCCTTCCCCAGAGTGACTCTCATGAGAAGGGAACAGTGCACAGGCAACGCTTGGGGACAAGCAATGAGAAGGAACCTGCGTTTCCAGCGGGGGAGGACGGATAAGCTGATTACGGTATCTCACTGTGAGGGAATGTTATATATGAGACAAAGTAAGTTAGTGTTATAATCATGCACATGAATGAATCATACACATAAAATATTGCTTGAAAACTGTAAATGGCAGATTTATGAAGAGGAATAAAACTAGGCGTATGTAGTTTAAAACACAAAACAACACCACACCTGTTTTTTACACCTGTGAATCGTGACCCCCTTTTAACAGTGAACATACATTGTGGCATTAGGAAGGCTGAGAACCACTGGATTATATAGTAAATATGTTTCTTTCTAGAATGGAAACAAACCCAAATTCAGAATGTTTACTTCTGGGGGAAAGAGATTAAAGGGAGGGAAGTAAAGTTAGGCCTGGGAGGGATATAACTCATTTCCATTATCATTTTATGTCTTTAAAGAAAAACTTCTACAGCAAAGAGGGCAAGTGCTGCAAAGATTTGGCAAAGCCAGGTGATAGGAAAGTGGGTGTTTATCTCAGCATTAATTACACTTTCCTGGAAGCTTGATATAGCACAGATACATACACGTGATGATTTCAGATGGCTGCAAGTGTTATGTGGAAACTTAGTGCCCTGTGACAGACAAGGACAAAGAGGAAGGAGGGGGAGGGGCTCGGCCAGGGTAGCTGGGGATGCGGCATCTCCGTTGGGCCTCCAATGGCAGAAGGAGGTGGCCCTGCAGTCAGGGGATTGTGCAGCAAAGGAAGAGAAGGGGCAAGAGGAAGGAATCAGTTCCTCCTTGGGCCAGTCCAGGCCCAGAGTTGCCCTTGGTGAAGGTCAGAGGGTCTGCCACACCCCAGAGCTCCTCAGGACCCAGGTATAGGACCAACCATGTGACATCTTCTGAGTTAGCAGCAGTTGCTGGGAGTGGGGTGCCCTGAGCTGAGAATGAGGAGCCGGGAAAGGGGACCGCACTTTCATTCTGAAGATATTCGCATGGAGAGCCCCTCCCAGCTCTAACTTTTATCCAGTGCCATGAAGGGTCCTGCTGGCCCTTAGAAAACTAAATATACTAGATTGTGGTTGAGATTATCTATTAATTAAGAGTTGTCAGGATGAAGGAGAGAAATGGAATGGGAAGGGAGGGGAGGGGGAGGTTTGATAGAGGGTAAAAGGCGGGACCACACCTATGGAGCATACGACAAGGGTACAAGTCAAATCTGTCAAGTGTAGAACATAAATGTCTTAACACAATAATCAAGTAAATGAGGCGAAAGCTATGTTGATTAGTTTGATGGAAGCACGTCAGATTGTGTAAAAAAATCAGCACACTGTATCCCACGTATGCATAAATGTATTCATGATCTATGTGTATATGACTTAATAAAAAATGACAAATAAAATAAATAAAGTGGTCCTGAATTTAAAAAAATAAAAAACAAAAAATTTAGAAGAGTTGCTAGGTGCTAAGCAAGGGTCTATAATTAAGGGCATTATGCCCTAATTTTCCCAGCTCCCTCCAGTTGGCACCTGAGGTCCCAGTGTCATAACTTACAGGGTTCCTTTCACTTCCCACAGTGTCTGGGGTCTGGGTGACAATATGTACGTTTGACCCACCGTGCCCATCCGTTCCAGGCCGCAGCCCTGAGAGTGGCTTCCCAGCTGGACAGTGTCCCTGGTTGCCTGCCTTATGAGATCCTCTCTGCCCATGCTGTCTGGCAGCTGGGTCAGCACTGGAGCACTGCTGGACGCACAGACACCACAAGGTGGGCCAAAGAGCGTGGGGTAGAATTGAGGAAGGGACTTACTCTTGAGGTTGGGGGCAGGAACGGCAAGGTCATCCTGGGGTGAGCTGGTCCCTCTGGAGTCTGCATGCCTGGAAGGGTGTGGAGTCTCTGGAGACCCTGTAGCTGCCCATAGGGAGGAGAGGACCCAGTGGGGTTCACAGGAATTCACTGACAACCGGCCTGGAGCAGATGTGTGGTGGGCAGACTCTTTGGCCTGCCCCATCCCAAGGGAAGCTGGGGTCTCGCTGCTCAAGGAGCAGAAAACTTCCTTTGTGGTCCATGAGGTTGTGAGCTGGCTTTGCAGTCTGCCTGTGCAGACTGACAGTTCTGCTGGACAGGGTATACCATTACCTTGTTTCCAGGTGACATCTGTGTGGGTGAAGCCAGGCTGGCCTCTCCTAAGCCCTCTCCTGTCCCTGGCTGGCAACACCTTTGTGCCTGGGCTGTGTGTCACTCCTCTCAGTCTCTGGCACCATGTCACAGCCTTTGGGATCACCCTGGCCTTGCCACTTCCTGGCTGTGTAGATTTAGCCAACTCACCAACCCTTTCTGGACAAGCACCAGGACAAAGCCCTGGCCTCTGAGTGGCCACCTCCCCTCCCATTGTGGGCCTGCCCAGGCTGTGAATTCTGTGTCCTGTCCTGGGTGTAGGCCTGGCCCTGGCTGCACATGCCTGTGCTTCGAGATGGGGCTGCCCTGGGGTAGGCAGGGACCCTTGGCTGCACCACACAGCCAAGGCACCAAGGCCTGGATGCCCTACTACACATTCCCTCTCTCACGTATCCATCCCATCCTCTCAGGCCCTGAGGGGCTTTCTGAGATTTCCCAGGATCCTGGGTGAGAAATGGCAATGCCTCAATGGCTGGGCCCTCCCCAAGGCCATGAGGGTGTTAGGATCAGGAGCACTGTAACTCCCATTCCCTTGTGCTCTCTGCCTGGCAAATTTTCCCAGACTAGGGTAGGGGATCCTGCCCTGGGCCTTTCCTCTGGCCACTCAGCACCCCCACTCTCCTACGTACACACATGGAGGTCTGGCTAGGCCTCTCTGACCCGGCTTTACCCCAGGTACCCAGTGGGCTCAGGGGATCCTCCCATTCTCTCTTTGCATACTGGAGGCAGCGATGTTTGAGCCTCTGTTTGTTCATCTGTGAAATGGGCTATGGACAAGGGTAAAGTGCCACTCTGTGTGTGTCCTGGCACCAGGAAGACAGCTGTGAGGCCCACGGGGTGGGTCAGGACCCAAGCACGTCCCAGCTCTGTGGACACTGCAGCCAGCACCCTACACTGCCCACAGGGCACACACACAAGAGGACAGGACGTTGGGACAGCCCATGGCCTGTGCACCTAGCTGCCTCCTTGTCAGAAACCTAACAGTGCTGTGGGAGCTCACAGCTGCTGCCCTGCTGCCTAGTTTGAGAACTGTGATTGTTTTCTGTGGGAGAGAGACGCTTCCCAGACACAAGCGGCACTGTGCAGAAACCCCTAAATCTCCTCCCAGCTTCCTGCTGCCTGTGGGAGACAAGTGCCCCCCTTGTGACGAGCCTCCTTCTGCCTTTTTGTTCTGCCTCTGCTCTGTGGTAAGTGCGAGGGATTCCCACACATGCACTCACACACCGTGCCCTCTGTGCAAGCACATCACACGGACACACGGTCCCGGCAGCTGGGAGCTGGTGCGGCCTGAGTTACCAGCAGGTTTCTCCCCGTGGACCGTTGCTGAGGGCAGCCTTGGCCCGGCTCCCAGGCACAGGCCCCAGAATCCACCCCACTGGCTGGTGTGGTGTCAGGGGCCCCTCATGGTGGGGTGCGCTGAGGATAGCAGCAGGTGTGGTGGACGGGCCATGTTGCAGGGCGGCCTGCTCACCCCTGCCCAGGGGTCCTTGGGACAGGGCTGGCTATGTACAGGAGAGCCCTCTGCCTAGGCTCAGCCTGCAGCCTTTTCCATAAGAGAGATGGGGCAGGGACCCCAGGCCACAACTGCTGGTCCAGGACACGATACTGAGCGAGATCCTGGCGATTTCCATGAATCCCTCAGCCCCTCTTTCAGAACGAAGACTGCCTGGGTGCCAGACCCAGCGTGCACACATGCACCTGGCTGTAGGGTCCCCTCAAAGGATGCCTGCCTACCCCAGGGCAGCCCCACCTCAAAGCACAGGCATGTGCAGCCAGGGCCAGGTCTACTCCCAGGATGGGACACAGGATTCAAAGCCTGAGCAGGCCCACCCTGGGAGGGGAGGTGACACTCAGAGCACCTCAGCTTCTGGCTCTGGATTACTCTCTGCTCTGATTATAGCCAGTGTCCTCCTGACCCTCACAGAGAAGGGAGAAGGCCCTGCCATGGGAACAAGGCTGGCGGCCTACAAGCCTGCCCCATTCAGGCAGGTGTGGGAGAGCCATCTCCAGCCGGAGGGCTGCTTCTCCCAGCCCCCACCCCTTCAGCCAGGCCCTATTCAAAGAGCCTGCAGCCCCCTGGCTGAAAGGCCTGGAGTAAAGGCCATTTGTTGCCTAGTGAGGGTGCGAGGTGGGCATCTCTGCGTGTTTTATGCCCTTTCTTTCATGCTACCCTCTCCTCCCTCCACCGCTGTCGCCCCAGGAACACCCCCCCATCTGCTGCACACAAAAGCCCATTCTGGCCTCTCTCTTTGAGACCAGCATCACCCTGGAGACTGGCGCCTTCCGGCCGAGTCCTCATCTCCCCACCCCAGCCTGGCCTTGGCTCCTAGGCCCGGGCTCCCAGGCCGGCTGGCAGCCCTGCCCATTGCCTCTGCGTCCCGGTCCCAGGTCACATTCTGTGAGCCAGGAGTCTGTGTCCCCTGTCCAGCCCTCCCCACAAGGCCCCCAGGAACCCTGCACACTCAGTGTGACTGTCCCCGTGACACAACCTGCTCTGTGCCATGCCTGTGTGCACGTCAGCCCCCCTGAAGCATCAGTGCTCAGAGGGGCAACTGGTGGTTCAGTGACAGCAGGTGCAGCAGCGAGCTCCTCACTGCACCTGTTCAGTCAGAGCCTCACTCTGACAATGGAGGCAGGAAGCACCCCAAACCTAGGTCTTACTCACGTGATCACTATGCTTCTTGTCTGGAGTGGTAGGCTCACCAGGTGGTTCTGGTGGGGGGAAGACAGGAAGGCTGGGAGACGCCAAGGGCCTGCAGGCTGGGGTGCCTGCTGTGCATCGCGGGCTCCCACTTCCTCTGTCAGTGTCCTCTGTCATTAAGCAATAATGAAGTGAAGGCAAAACAAGCAGGGGTGTGTGCAGGTGCCGCTGGAAGCAGTTAGCATCAATGCCAGCTCTGCTTGTTGGTAATTCCTTCACCAGCACCCACTCCAGGGCCAGACCCTGGAGGAAGGCTCAGCGGGGACTGCGGGGACTGCCTATCTCGTGAGGGTGGCTCACTCAGCCCAGGAGGAGGGGCAGAGATTGCCCTGTTTTATGGAGGAGGGAACTTAAGGCACAGCAAGGTTAGTGACTTGCCTGGAGCCAAACAGCAAGCACTGGGCCAACCCTGGAGCCCACAGCCCCAGGCTGCACCTGACTCAGCACCCAGGGCGGTTAGATTATTTCTGTACCCGATGGATCCCGCACCTGAGAGACCATGCACTCAAGGGACCCTGCACTGGAGGGTCCCTACTTTTAAGGGATCCCTCACCTGAAGGACCCCACTCCTGAGGACCCTATACCCGAGGGACCCCACCCCCCGGCCTGCCTCAGCCCTGAAGTTATTGGTTCCTCCTCATGCACAGAGCCCAGCTCAAAGGCCAGCTCCCAGGAACACTCCTTACCTGCTCCCCACGACCACGGTCCTCTTTCTCTGCTAAAAGTCAGGCTTATCCTCAAATGGAGAGAGTGGCAGCCAGGTGTGACACAAATGTCCCACAGTAGCCCCTGCACTAGGTGGTCCTGGCACCCCAGCTTGCCCGGACCAGCAGTGAGGAGGGGAGGCTCCACGGAGCCCACTGCTCTACCCAAGCCTTCCCTGGGGGGCCAGTGGGCTGCACCTTCCCCCAGGAAGCCTGAAGGACCCCGGCCTGTCCTGTCCTCTCGTGGTCCCTCCCCAATGGCCCTGACCCCCAGGAACTTCTCCAGGGGCTGCTGATGGAGGCAGAGGAGCAGGGGCTCCCTCAGACACCCCCATTCTGCTCCCAGCTGGGGGTCCCAACAGCAAAGACCAAGAAGAAAGTCCCCATTGTCCCCAAATAAAGACTGCCAGCTCTCTCTGCCCTTTTCCTTCCCTCCTTTCTTCCTTTGCATTCCTTTTTCTTTTCTTTCCCTTTGAACAATCCGCAGAGTTGGCCAGAGACTGTTGATGCTTCATTGCCCTGCCCGGAGCACACCCTGTGAGTTTGACCTCAGAGCTGCCTGGGCTCATTTGAGAATTTTCTGCCTGGGGGAGGGGCGGGAGAGGGCCGTGGGTTACCTGCTGAGCTGGTCCTATTGCTGCTGAGTTCTCTGCTTCTCTGGGCTTGAGACACCCAGACTGACTTCACCCTCTCACGCAGCTGGCCCTGTTGCAGCCCCGCCTGTGCAGTGCCTCCCAGCCCTTTGGAAGTATATTCCTATCCCCACTGTGGAGCTCAGCCCCACTTCCCCAGGGCACTGTGACTGTGTCTGTGTGGGCTGTGACTCTTTGGCCTGTAAACCCCCAACCTGCAATTCCACCCAGGAGCCACCTCACCCCAAGGGAGGCCTACCCAGTTCCTCTGGGTATGATTTGGAAACCCCTCATCTTTCTGAGGGGGCAGTGAGAAGGCCCTCAAAGGCAGGGCTCCCGGCGTTCCACCCAGGATGCTGGAGGCCGCATGCCCAGTGGTCCAGGATGCTCAGAGCATCAGTGACCAGAGATCTGGAAATGCCGCACATGCAGGCCCAGGGCTGGGGGAAGGGGTGTGTCCTGCATGTGTGTTCATAGAGCAAGTGCCAGTGTCTCTCTGAGTGTCTATGGGGGATAGGTCATCTCCCAGTGGAGGCTTCTGAGGTCCTGCAGGGTGCTTGCCTGTGGACTAGACTGGGAATCCGCTGAGCACAGAGCAGACATGGCTTCCATTTACCCAGGAGTTGGCTTGAATTCACATCCACCAATGAGCCTGATTCAGAGCAGAGCAGTCTGCAAAGAAGTGGGAGCCCCTGCTGTGCCAGGGGAAGCACCCAGGGGAGCCCTGCAGATTACTGTAGGTGTCCTTATGGACACTGGCCACTCAGCGGTCAGGTGACTGATACACTGGGGGCTGAGATCCGTGCAGGGCCTCACAGGAGTCGCTGCGACTGCTTCAGGCCTCTGTGCTCTGGCCCACCAAGGAGATCAGATTGAGGGGCTTGTGTCCCTCCTCCTCCCACAGCCTCTCCCAGTCTCAGGGCCCTCCTGCTCTGCCCCCACCCCAGCTCCTACCCCACCCCTGACTTCCATCTGTGCTCTCCCTGAGGTCCAGCCACTCCAGGTCCTCTCTGCTCCTCCCGAAACTTGCCATGGCCTTCGAACTTACCCCTATGCATGACCCTCTCTCCCTGGATCCTCCTGTGGCTTCTTAGCCTCCAGGGCTCAGAGAGGACTATCCTCCCTTACCCCCACACTTTGAACCTTAATGGCACTTAATTTTCTGTTTGTTAATTTATTTTTAAGAGTGCTCTAAGAGCAGGCAAACCAGACCTTCCCCAATGCTGAAACATGGATGCAACTATCAGGTGCTCAGGAAATATTTCTCAGAAAAACACGTGCAATCAGGTTGCTCTGAAATAACTATACACTGGAGATGAGATAGGAAAGGAAGACTTGCTCCTGGCCCTTGAGTCTCTGCAGCCTGGTCAGTCCCCCAGCAGGTGTAAGGGCTGCTTGCCTGCCTTACATCCCATCTCCCCGCCCGGAGTGGAAGGGCTCATGTCTATGTGCTCAGCTGCGCACTGGCCACACTCAGAGCCACTGTGGGAGGGCGGGTCCTTATCCCACAAGGATTCAGGGAGGTCAGGCTGAGTGAGCTGCCTACTCACAGCTGAATGGCAGGCTCTGAGGACAACAGCCCGGAGCTAGTGCCACCATCAGGTCATTTCACAGATGAAGACACTGAAGCTCTCCACTCTGGATGCTCCATTCCTGGCCTCCACAGTCCAGATGTGCCCCGTGCCCCTTGGGTCAGGCCCACCCATCTCCATCGTCTCTGAACCTCGTTTTCCTCAGGTGGTAAAAGGGAACCACAGGTCACTCTGAGAGAGTTCCTGCACTGCCAGGGAAATGCCATCCTGGGCAGGTTGTTTGGGTCACACTCCCAGGTTGCTCTTGGCCTTGGCTGCCTGTATTGGGCCAGTCAGGAGGTGTCTCTGCCTAGTAGGGGCAGGGGTGGTGAGGAGAGGGCAGGGGGTAAGAGAGCAGAGGGAGACTAGCTGTGTGTCACACCTGCGGGGGGGGGGGCACTTTTATCCTGGGAGGGTGCTGAGTGCGTGTGAGCTCAGGTGTGGGACAGCATGGAGCACAGGGGTACCTGTCCTGAAGTTGGAGTCCTGGGCAAGGGCAGAAAGGTGGGAAAGGGGGTGCTGGATGAGTCCTCTCCTGGGCAGCTACTGGGCAGTGGACTCTGCTGGTCACCTCCCCTGAGTGCTCCCCTGTCAGTCCCCATCTGGCTCCACCACTTGGGCACCCTTCTACGTCTGTCCTTTCTGAGAGTTCCTTGAATAAAGGCATGACAGCCCCTGTCCTGGCTCTGGTGGTTCTTGGAAGAGGCCTATGTGGGCTTCCCTAATTCCTTTCTGCCCTTCCCACCTGCTACCAGGTCATGAATCAGTCTGCGAGTGCAAATGGATTGTTTCAGATTGTTCCCAAGTCCCCATGAAGATACATCTCACAGAGTTGGCCATGAGAGGGCCCAGTAGGTGTAGGCAGGAAGCCCCTCTCCTGGGCCTTCACCTGGGCTTGGTCTAGAGAGGACACCAATGTTGCTATGTCAGTCTATGGCTGACCACCAGCCCCACCTGGCTGTGCAGCTGGCTCTCTGCCAGTCCTGCCTTTTTGTCAGGAATCACTTGGTCTCAATCTGCCAGGACACATTAGCCAGAGAATGGCATGGTCTGGTTCAGCCTGGCTTTCCAGCCTGAGAAGTTCTTTGAGAATTGTTTCCATTATGCCCATGATCTGACCCTCATCTGTGACACTGAGGCAGAGCCCAGCTTCCTGCCACACCAGCTGGAGGTGCATGCCCTGGGTGCATTGGCTCCCTGAGACAGGCACAGTGACACATGAGCAGTCCTGGACTTTACATCTTATTAACTACTGGTAATTGAGGCCCAGGGACACAGGGGTTGTTGGCAGAAGCCACAGGAAGCTAGAGTCCAGGAACAGAGCTGCAGGGAGAGGCCCCAGTCCCAGCCTCCCTATTGGGCAGTTTCTCTGGTGGGACCTTAGCTGTGGCCATTCCGACTGGCTCTCCTGGAGTCTGCCTGTCTCCTGAGTTAACATCTCCCCACCTGCCACATTCTCCCCAAATTCTCTTTCCTGCTAGGGTAGCCCAGGGAGGTTTCTGTCCTTTGCAGTCCAGCCCCAGCTGGTTGTGTAGGTCTGTCTATGTGGTGCCTGGGGACTTGGTTGGAGAAGTGAAGCAAGTAGCCAGGTGACCCAGCACGGAAAGCACATACCTCAAGAGTTCTGTCTGCCCACACCCACCCTCTCCCTGCCTCCTGGCGCAGGCTGCCGAGTTATCCCTCCAACCACTTGGTTCATTTACCCCCATTGCTGACCCTGTTTAATTGTAGTATCTGACAGAGGTGCAGTTGGGTCATATTTAAACACAGCAAGCTCGGTTGATTAGAAACCTTGTTGTGTAAATTTGCTGCTGAATCAAACGTGCTTGCCTTTTATTATTTGTTTTTAATGGCAAAAGAGAGAGGACACACAGTGCAGTTGGGTCCTTCTAAAATTATGGTCTTCAGAAGGGAAAATCAGTCATAAAACTACATTTCACTTATTTTCCCTTTGTTGAGGTTGTCACTTCCTCAAAGATTGCTGGAGGTTAAGTCATGCCAAGGCCCTCACTGTCCCCGGACACTGTAGGTATTAGGTGAATGGAACCTTAAGGTGGTCATGCTCCAGCTGGGACCTGGAGACTGCCACCTGCCAGACTGGAAGGTTGGCCCAGGACACCTAATACCAGGCCTTCTCTAAGTGTGTTAAGGACCACAGTATCAGGGTCACTTGGGAACTTGTTAAAATGAAAACTCTCTGGGCCTGGAGGCAGGTTGGGTGTGTGTGGTGGGGGCCAAAACACACCCTCACCAGGCCCCCCTGGATACTTGCTGTTGACCAGGACCTGCCTTCAGTGGGGCCAGGGCTTGGACAGGGGTGCACAAAGCCAGTTTGGGCAGAGGCTTAACCCATGTGGAACTCTGGATCCCAGAAATGGTTTCCTCAACTGGCATGTAAGAATGCT
This sequence comes from Loris lydekkerianus, assembly GCA_963574355.1. NCBI lineage: Eukaryota > Metazoa > Chordata > Mammalia > Primates > Lorisidae > Loris > Loris lydekkerianus. The sequence goes on from CAUYPK010109192.1 coordinate 29,035, forward strand.
GGGCAGACAGAGCTCCAAACTGTTTGAATCTGCACAGACCCTCGAATCTCGGCGAGCAGAGCTCTTAGGCAGCAATGAAGGCTGCTCTCTCCAAGCAGGGCAGAGGTACGAGTCTCAGGTAGAGGGTGGCGGTGGGCGCCTGCGACCCGTATCGGTGAAGAGGCGCAAGGTGAGCGTTCACCACGCGGTTTCAGAAACCTCCCGGGTTCCCACGCAGCCAGGAGCTCGCCTGGGTTCTGATCAAGCCGCCGAGGGTGCCGCGGCCACTGGCCGGTGTCTGAGGACAGCCCTGGCGTGCCTGTGCGCCCCCAGTCCCGCGGGTCACCAAAGCCCGGGGGTGGAAGGGGCGGGTACCTGGACGCCGGGGTCCCTCATCCGCCCGAGTGGCCGGCTTCGGGGGGGCGGAGCGACTCGGCGCTCCAGGGCGGTCCGGGGCGGGCCCCGGGCGGAGCTCCGAGTGGCGTTCGCAGAGCGGGGCTCGGCGGCGCGGCTCGTCGTGCGGGCTGCCCGGCGGTCACCATGCTCGGCGTGGTGCACTTCCTACGGAGCTTCTTCAAGGTGAGAACCGGAGGCCGGCGATCCGAGGGCGGGATTGAGACGTCCGGCCGCTCGTGGAGAAGGAAAGCTGTGACCCCGGCCATCCGTGGGGCTCCGGCGGGTGGGGGGCACTCCCGTCGCGCCCAGCTGACCCCAACTTTCAGACGTGCCGCCCCGAGGCGGCCGGAGCGGGCGGCCCGGAGCGCGGGCAGGAGCGGTGCCGCGGCGGAGGCGCTGGACGGCGGCCCGACCGACCTCCCCGGCGCCGGCTGGGCCTGGGCGCTGGGCTCTCGCCGAAGCCCCTGGGGCTGGGAAGCGAGGCTGGTGCCAGTGGGTGCTTGCGAAGTGCTCGCTACTGTTAATACTACCCGGGCTAAGGGTACCCGCGGATAGAGCGCACTTGGGTGTCCACACGGCGGCAAGGAAATAGGAACCTGGGCCTCTTAAACTCCTTCCTGTACAGGGTGCCCCCGCCCCGCCCCGAGTCGCGCGAGCCCAATTCCTGGCCCGCTTGCCAGGGGCCATGGAGCCCCACTCTGCTGGGACCCTCTACCTCACCTGCTCCAATACGGACCCCAAGGTGGGCGGTGGGCTCCAGCGCACGCAGGAGGTGTGGCCGGCTGCGGGTTGCAAGGTTCCACCTACCCAGGTGGAGAGCAGGTGGGAGGTGGGATGGGGCTGGGCGGGGAAGCGCTGCGGGTCCTCAGCAGGACGAGCCCAGTGTGGGGCTGCCCTGGGTAGAGTGGTCGCCTTTCCTTAGAGGTGCGGACCTGAGGATGGGACAGAGAGCTCTGGGGAAAGTGGAGGCCAGAGGACCCAGGGTGGGACCTGAAGGAGCCCTTTCCTCAGCCTCTCAGCCCCTGGAAGGACAGCCTGTGAATCAGCTCACCCCAGGGTAATTAGTGTGTACAAACATCGCAGGGAGAGGGAGGGGAGGAGGCCTTTCAGGAACTAGTGCCAGTGAGCGCTGGAGATGCCTTTGAAGAACACAGACCCCTAACCTCCCTTGAACTCGGATTGGGTCACTGTCAAGCCATGTAATCTTGGCACAGTCACGAAACCACTTTGGTCTTTGTTTTTTCATTTGAAAAATGTGGGTGATGATTCCATGAGCTTCAGGTTAGCTGAGGATCTTACATGTACTGGAAAACATTTGTGTGTTTATACAAAGCAGGAAGTCTGGAAACCTTGGTTCTTTCTCACCTATGACAGTGGTGGCAGGTGGTCACCCAGGTGAGGGGAAGTTGGTCCGAATCTGAGACACTTCAGCTGGCCTCAGCAGCTCTCAGAGCATCAGAGTGTGGTTGGGGAAGAGGCTGCTGGACACTGCTGGGCAGCCAGCTCCCAGCTGACTGGGCAGCCTTTGGGAAGGTATTCCCATCAGACACCTGACCTCCCATTTCTCACATGTTCAGAGAGGCCTTTCCATACCTCCTGTCCCCAAACCCTATGCCTGCCATCGGGTCCCTGTGGGTCAGGAGACACTTCAGGCCTCTCCATGCATGCCATGGGACCCTGAGATATGTCTCAGAGAGTCTCCCTTTCTTCTGTCCACCTTGGGATGGGCTCTGAGTGCCACAGCAGTCTATTCTGGCTGTGCAGGTGTAATTTGCAGAACCGTGGGTAAACGCAGTTCACACTTGTTCTTCTCAGACACTGGTTGTAAGGGAGACCCCATGAGTCCACAGATGTGGGAGGGGAAGAGAGACACCTGCTGAGTCACTTCCTCATGCTTCCTGGTGTCACCTGGTCCTGGTCCTGTGTGGATGTCTCAATGAGGAGTGCCCAACTGGGCTGAGAAAACCCAGTTTATCCTGGGAACTTCAGATCATTGGGGTGCTCTAGTCAGATTCTGTTAGCAGAGACACAGCTGGTCTCCACCAAGGCCCATGAGGCAGGCAGGGCCTCAGACCCCAGGGCCCCATGTGTGACTTTTGCTGGGAGGTGCTGCAGACTTTACACAGCATCCAGATGGGTTGTGGGCATATCAGGCACTGTAGGATCTATGGGGCATGAAGCATGGGACAGAGCCCCTCCGGTGCAGATGGAGCCAACAGCCTGCACCTGCCATAGGCCCCACATAGAGCGCACCCACTTTGGGGTCACCCAACAAATGACTTGAAGCAGTAAATCAAAGAGGGACACATTGTCTCAAAAATTGGGAGGGCCACCCAATATTGTGGTGAAAAGACAAGGTCCAGCAGCATGTCTGTCACTTTCAAGGGGATATCCCAACAGGGTCCAGATAAATGGACACCCAGGAGCCTTCCTGAAGTGGAAAGTCCCTCTATTTTCATAGAATTTGTGCACTATATTCCTGGTGTATATATATGTCCAAACACCAGGGTATCTTGCTACTTGCTATCCTCCAAGACCTCTTGCTGTCCATTAGGCCAGCATGAAGTCCTTTGGAATAGAAAAGTCAAGGTCTCTGCTGGCCAAATTGTGCACAAAGCTGAGGCAGGGCAATGAAGGGACATTTCTGCTCCATCATGGGAAGAGCAGTCTACTTCTGCTGATACCCAAATACTGGGGCAGGAAACACAGGTTCACACGCAGGCACATGCATACATGCACACAGGTGGAATTTTCACCAAATAAGGTTTGTTCCAGTAAGGAGGTCATGTGTGGGACAAGAAAATCCAAGCGGGTGAGCCTAGAGCAGTCTGCTGGCATTCCTCAAGGCCCTGTGTCCTCTACTCAAGCCAAGCCAACAAGTCAAATGGGGTGCAGCAGGATTTCCTCAAGCTTAGTGGCAATTTCATAGTCACCAATGATGGAATGTTGCTGATGATTCACTATTCTGGAGGGGAGAGGGTGTTCCAGAGACTAGCCGTTGGCCTCTCCCACCAGAAATCTTCACACCAGGGAGCCAGGGTGGAGTTTCTGTCAGCTACTCAGCATGTCTTTTTCATCTGGACACTCCAGAGCTGGGGACATTACCAGAGGACAGGTTTGGGATTCCAATAGGCTGCCTTGGGGTAGACACAGAGCAGTTCCATTTGTGACCCGAGATGCCTCTGTCTCCAGTGAGCCACACCTCTGGTGCATACTGGTGACATCATGAATTGCCAGGAGTGAATGTCAGTATGTTCTGAAGGGTACAGATATTTCTCTGTCTACAGCAGTGGTTCTGAAACTGTGGGTCGCGACCCCTTTGTAACAATGAAAATACATTGCAGCATTAGGAAGGTTGAGAACCACTGGTCTAGAGCCTTTGGAAGCTTCACGACATGTGTGTATGATATTGTGGCAGGCGACTAGTCTACCCTTCATTCAGGGAGCTTTGCATCCATTGAGTCAAGTCTAGGAATTAGGCAAGGGGCAACGGAGTTTATTCCCTAAATTACTGAACACTTACCATGTGCCAGGTGTTATTCTAGGCACTCATGGAGACTCCTGTCTACCATTCCTCGTAAAAAGATATTTTTACATTGCTATCAATATTACACGCACCAAATAGGACTCTATTGGCATTGTCCATTGATTTGACTCCTATTGGCCTTGTGGGTGATTTGCCAGTGACAAAGAGCCTCAGCATGAGATTGTCCTGGTCCCACTCTGGCCGCTGGCATGTCAGTGCTACCTCTGTCCTCTGCTGTAGCAGCTGTGCTGTTCTCACCTATAGAATTCCCAACAATGAGAGAGTCTCCCATTAGCATCTCCACTTGATAGAGAATAATGCCTGTGGTGATCTTCCAAGACCTTGGTATTCTCCTTCCTAAGTATTTCTTGGTGGCTTGGGGTGGGGCATGTCTTTTTGGCTGTCCTAGGAATGCAGTTGTGAGCGGTGAGCAGCTTGCTCTTGATCAAACCATGCCAACACCAGATCCCTTCAGAAGGTTGGGTTCTTTTTTATTTCAGAATATTACAGGGGTACACATGTTTTGGTTGCATAGTTTTCTTTTGTATTTTTGAAATCAAAGTTGTAAGTGTGCCCTTCTCCCAGAAAGTGTATGATGTACCAGTTAGGTGTGAATTTGCCCATCCCCTCGTCCCCGCTCCCACCTACTTGAATTTTGTTGAGTTTTGCTTCCATATGTGGAGGTAGATGTTGATCAACTAATTCCAATTCAGTATTGAGTGCCTGTGATGTTTGTTTTTCCATTCTTGCGATGCTTCACTTAGGAGAAAGGATTCACACCCAAATTCTAGCGAACCTAGAGGTTGTTGTAAAAGATAACTAGGTCACCATTTCTTTTTTTTAATGGCTAAGTACTATCCCATGGGTATACACATACCACATTTTATTAATTCTTTCATTTACTGATGGGCACTTGGTTTGTTTCCATGTTTTTGCAATTGTGAATTGTGCTGCTATAAACATTTGAGTGCAAGTCTCTTTGTGATAAAATGTCTTTTTTTCCTTTGGGTAAATCCCTGGTAGAGGGATTGAAGAATCAAATGGTAGTTTCTAGTTTTATCTTTTCAAGGTACCTTTGTACTACTTTCCATAGAAGTTGTACTAGTTTGCAGACCCACCAATAGTGTAAGAGTGTTCCTTTCTCGGTATATTCTTGCCAGCATCTGTTGTTTTGGGACTTCTTGATATGTGCCATTTTTACTGGATTTAGGTGATATCTTAATGCAGTTTTGATTTACATTTCCCTGGTGATTAGAGACATTGAGCATTTATTTATGTGCTTGTTGGTCATTTGTATGTCTTCATTTGAAAAGCTTCTGTTCATGGCTTTTGCCTAGTTTTTAATGAGGTTGTTTGATCTTTCCTCGCTGATTTGCTTGAGTTCTTTGTAAATTCTGGTTATCATCCCTTTATCTGATGTATAGCATGCAAATATTCTCTCCCATTCTGGAGGTTGTCTGTTTGCTCTATTTATTGTGACGTTTGCTATGCAGAAACTTTTTAATTTGATCAGATCCCATTTGTTTATTTTTATTGTTGCTGTGATGCCTTTGGTTTCTTCTTCATAAATTTTATTGACTAGGCCGATATCTGTAAGAGATTTTGCAACATTTTCTTCTAGAATTCCTATAGTTTATTTCTTAGGCTTCTAAGTCTTCTATCCATCTTGAATTAATTTTTGTAAGTGGTAAGAGGTTCGGGACCTGTTTCAGACTTTTAGATGTGGCTGTTCCGTTTTCCTAGCACCATTTATTAAACAGAGACTTTTTTCCCCATGTATCATGTTTCAAGAAATAAAAGAAATAGAAATTATACCATGTATCTTCTCATACCACAATGGAATAAATTAGAAATCAATTCCAGCAGAAACACTTATCCCTACACAAAGTCATGGAAACTAAACAAGCTATGGCTGAATACTTGGAAAAGAAGAGATAAAGATGGAAATCAAAAGATTTTTTTGAATTAAATGATAACAGGGCTATAAGTTGTCAAAATCAGTGGGATACTGCAAAAGCAGCCCTTAGAAGAAAACTCATAGCCTTAAATATTCACATCCAACCAACAATTTCATATATTATTTCAAGGAGCTGGAAAAGAGCAAACCAATCCCAAACTGAGCGGAAGAAATAATCAAGATCAGAGAAGAGCTAAATGAAATCAAGAACAAAAAAAGAAGTCACAATGGACATCACAGAAATACAAAACATCACCTCTGTGTACTATAAAAATCTCTATGCTGATAAACTTGTAAATGTGGAGGAAGTGGACAAACTCTTGGAATCATACTACCTCCCTAGACTTAATGAGGAAGAAATAGGACAAATCATTATCAAGCCCTGAAATTGAAGCAACAATAAAAGATCTTCCAACAGAAAAAGCCCCATCCCAGATGGTTTCACACCCAAATTTTATTGAACCTACAAAGAAGAGGTCAAACTTTCACTCCTTGCCAACGATATGATTTTGTATCTAGAAAACTCCAAAGATTCAACCAAGGCACTTCTGGAATTTGATAAATTCAGCAAAGTCTTGGATTACAAAATCAATGTACACAAATCAGTAGCTTTTGTATATATCAATAACAGTCAAGGTGAGAATCAAATCAAAGACACAATACCCTTCACAATAGCATCAAAGAAAATGAAATATTTAGGAATATATTTAACTGAAGAGGTGAAAGGCATCTGTAGGAAGAATAACAAAACACTGAGGAAAGAAATGGCAGAGGATACAAACAGATGGGAAATGTATCATGCTTATGGATTGGCAGAATCAACACTGGTAAAATGTCTATACAACCCAAAATAATTACAGATTCATCTCAAGCCCCATTAAAATACCAGTCATTTTTCTCCCATCTAGAAAAAAATAGTTCTACGTTTCATATAGAATCAGAAAAGACTCTGAGGGTGATTTCTTACATAATGAGAACAAATTGGGAGGCTTTACTCTACCAGACTTCCAGTGATACTACAAGGCTGTAGTAACTGAACAGCATGGTACTGGCACAAGGACAGAGACATAGACCTGTGGATCAGAACAGAGAACCCAAAGATGAAACCATCTTCATATTCCCATCTTATCTTTGACAAAGTAGATGAAAATATACACCGGGGGAAAAGAAATTTGGATTCTTGCCCTTGGTAGAGTGCCGTGACGTCACAGCAACCTCCAACTCCTGAGCTTAGGCGATTCTCTTGCCTCAGCCTCACGAGTAGCTGGGGCTACAGGCACCTACCACAACACCTGGCTATTTTTGTTATTGTTGCAGTTGGGCCGGGGCCGGGTTTAAACCCACCACCCTCAGTATATGGGGCCTGCGCCCTACCCACTGAGCCATAGGCACCACCCTGAAATTTGGATTCTTTACAGGAATCCTTGGCTTTTCAGTTTCATTTTGTGGGACCGATCAGCCTGCAGATCACATGGGGGGATGCTAACTTCAGAATGGGTGGGTGACTTAGCGTGGCACTCTTTTCTCCTTTGCTCAGGTACTCTCAGAATCCATTCCCACCCATTTTCCCAGGGTTTTGCTAAACCATGTCGGCCCAGTCATCATTTTCTGAAGTGTGGGTCTTTTCCCTGATGGTCTCATATGTAATCGGTTCCCATGGCCTGCTGAGGTCTGAGTCTTTGGTATTGGGGGGGGACAAGGGGTGGTAACAGGTGTGATGACAAGGAGTTAGCCTCACTCTATAGGGAGACTTGCAGAGAAGTGACAACAGACTCCTGAAGCAGACCAGCAAAGAGTGTCAGGGCCAGTGTGGGGGGAGGTGAGGAGACCTCGGGGACTCCATTCCTAAGGCATGGGGCACTTTCTCCAGACAGTGTCTTCACTTTCACTCAAGGAACCAGGGAACAATCTACAGATTGGTGGGATCAAACAGCTTTTGTTCTGGGATTATCTTGGGCCAGAGGCTGCAGGAGAGAAGAGATACTTCATGTATGGTCAAAGAGAGTTCCCGAGGGAATAGAGTTTCTCATTCTCTCTATCTGGAGCAGTTAAGGCAACAAGCTCATCTTGGAGTCCGAGAATTCTTCATGACTTTCATTTGGTGTTGGTAGCAAAGGCCACTTTCCCCCTCAAAGCACCCAATAGAAATTTGCCATAGTTGATTATTTAATTAAGGGTCGGACAACAAATCAATGCAGCAAAATTGCATTTGTGTTCCATGAATACATACCTATAAAAATCAGTGGAAAAAAGAACTACATGCGGGTCATGCAGTGAGATGCCGGAGCTCCGTGTTTTCACACTAGCTACCTTTTTACTGCATTTGCTTCAACCAGGTGAAATCACTGATCCCAGCCCCTCCACCCATCCCCTTCCCAAGGACCTATTATCCAAATCATGCTGGTGCAAATTTCTTTACTAGTGAAGGGTCTTGGTTGCAAAAGCTAGAAAAAGGCTCCAGTTAATTGAAAATAAAAGTAAGCGTCTTGGCAAGGCATAGGCAGGAATGGAGAGGGTGGAGCGCAGCAGTCCTGCTGCCCTGGGCTGTCTCTCAGCACCCGTGGTTCTGGCTGGGGCTTAGCTGCACTGCCAGAGGGTGGGGTGAGAGGGTATCTGCCCTCTTTCGACTTCCAAATTAGGTGGGGCCAGCTTCTCAGTTATCTTGGAGTCTCCTCTCCTGAGTCAGGGCTGCTGCTCAGTGTTGGGCAGGAAAGCAGCAAACACCCACACGCAGCCAGAGGTTAAGTTAGAGTCCCATTGGACTCACCTGGCTGCTCAGCTTTTGCGGGGATGGGGTTGCCAAGAACCCAGGTTCCTGGGGCATTTTCTGGGAGGCCACTGACATATGTGAACTCTTCTGGGTGAAGCTCAAGCATGGTCCTGAGGCCAGAGATCCTGAGCCATGGAGGGCTGTCCTCTTGAGCTCTATAGAGGCTGGTCTCCTGCATGGCAGAGTGGGACACCCTCAGGGCACTGCTGTGTGGCCAGTGGGAGGAGCTAGAGTCAGGACTGGGGCAGTTTTCCTCCGTATGGGGACTGGGAAAACTGTAAACAACTGGGAGGGTGGTGTGCCTGCTATGGACCCCTACTGTCCAGCAGAAAGGAGTGAGCTCTGCTGCATACTCTAGTCTCGGTGGCTCTCCAGGGAGTGGTGCCCAGACCTGCTGTGTGATTAGATCACACTGAACGATCTAACAGTCTGGGCAGCACACGGGAATCTGTAGTGACAGAAAGCATGTCAGTGGCTGCCTGGGGATAGGTGGGGGTGGGTGGGGAAGGAGGGCGGGTGAGGAAGGACAGGAGGTGGTGGAGAATCACTATCTCGATTGAGATAAAGGTGCATGCACCTGTCAAGACCATCAGGTTGTGCTTTTGGTGACTGCACTTTATGGCCTGTCAGCTGGACCTCCATCAAGCCATGCCTGCCTTAGCCAGGAAGCAGCTGTGTCTCTGAGGCACAGAACTCTCTCAGAGAGCTAAAGAAGGCCATTTGCTTCCTTCACCCCTTCCTAGGTGCCCTGTGCATGGATGCTGGGACAATCCTGGGTTAGAAGGTGGACAGCAAACCAGGACCCATCTTGCATGTAGATGGGGTTGTTATTCCTGCTTCCTAGGCCAAGTGCTCCATATGAAGCGTCCCAAGAACCAAGCTTATCTATGCTTGCTCAGCAGTGTGTCATGCGAGCCAAAGGGGCGGGGAACTATGCTACCCACTGTGACTGGGCTTCTGGGACCTCCACACCTCTGAGAGTTGATTCCCCTTGGGTGTTGGGCTCCTGGGAGCCTGCCAGCACCAATTTTGAGATGGGACAAGGCTGCTGGCTGTGCATCCCCACCCATCTGCCTGGTGCTGTACCTTAGGCTGGTCCTCCCTCCCATACCCCCAGGAGCTGGCCTAGGGAGGATGGTGTGAAAAAGAACTTAGGGTTGGATTCGAGCCTGGTGGGGAGGACTTAGGGGAACAGGTCTTAGCTTGGACTGGTGCTGCAAGGAAGTCAGTACAATTCTGTGATGGAGCATCTCTCTTTAGAAGCAGGTGGATGGCTCCGTGCCTATAGCTCAGCGGCTAGGGCACCAGCCACATACACTGGAGCTGGCAGGTTCAAGTTCAGCCCAGGCCTGCCAAACAACAATGAGAACTAGAACCAAAAAATAGCCGGGTGTTGTGGCGGGCGCCTGTAGTCCCAGCTACTTGGGAGGCTGAGGTAAGAGAATCACTGAAGCCCAAGAGTTTGAGGTTGCTGTGAGCTGTGATGCCATGGCATTCTACCAAGGGCAACATAGTGAAACTGTCTCAAAAAAAAAAAGGCAGGTGGATGGAAAGGAGGCTCATGCTGGGACCAGTGAGGCAGCCATAGTGCTCAGAGCAGCCAGCACAGGGTGTCGGGTCACCATGGCTGGGACAGCGTGCGTTTTTGTCTGTGCTCAGGCGTGAGTGTGGAGGGGCTGGTTCCCGTGCCTGCCAGTGTTGTTCTGTGACATGGTTCATGTTCAGCAGGGGAGCACCAGGGCCCAGCCAGGACACCAGGGCTGCTGCTCTCTTTTATGCTCATTTGGAGGGGGGTGGGCCAGATGCACAGGGTGTGTCTCTAGCCCTTCATGGACATGTGCCCATGCCCTCCTGGCCCTGGCAATGTGACTGTCCAGGCAAGGCCTGAGAAGATACTTTGTGCCATGGCTGAGAGGCCTGAGTGCTGCATCTGGCTAAGGCAGCACCTCCTGCCTGTGCTTTCCAGCCGTGCCCTGCCAGATGCTCACCCCAACCCAGCGGCTGCACCCTCAGGAATCTGGCCTTTCTGGACACTGCTTAGTCCCCAGCCTGTCCTAACAAGCAGGATGATGTCCAGGACCTGGGTGCCTTGGGACCCTGCTCATTCCTGTGACACCTGCCTTCACCTGGAGTGTGAATAACTCAATGTGAGGAGGCCAGAGGAGACACTTGTGGCCTCATGGCACTGGAGGGAGACTGGAAGACAGGAGACTTTGGTCATTGTGTTGGGCTTGGAGGCCCTTGAGAGCCTGTGAATTTGTTTTGACTTAAATCATGCAACTCTCATCTCCCTATCTATAAATGGGATAATAATGGTCTCCCTCTGTCAGGTGACTGTGAAAGTTACATGAGCTAAAGTTTGTGAACTGCTCCTTTTTCCCTGGAGACCCTGAGTGCTCCGTGGCCAGTCTTGACTGCCTTTCCATCCTGGCCAAAGAGGGCTGGACCCCAGGGCAGAGGCACATTTGGTATCCCATCCCCTCATAGGTGCACTTAGGTCCCCTCTTGTATGTTCTGCAGTTTATAAAACTGAGGGTACATCAGGGGTGGAGGGTGGCCAAGGAGGCTTTGTCCGGAAGACACTGGCACCCTCCTCTCCCCCGGGCATGAGGAACTGTGTGCTCTGACCCTGCTACAGCCTCCAGGTGCTGGGCCAGGGCCTCAGGCACTGGAGGGATGGGAGCTGAGCCCTGGATGGGGGTCTGAGTCTGTGGGAAGATGGGTGTGGCTGGCTTCTGGGTGGAGCTGAGCTGCTAAGTGGAGACCACAGTGTGAGAGAGCCACGTGGGGTACAGAAGCCCCTCCCAGGAAAGAGGAAGTCAAAGTCACTAAGGGCCCTGGGTCGTCTGTGCAGGTGGGAGCTGAGGCCGTCTCCATGGCAGGAGCAAGCCTCTCGCAGGGCAGGTGGGAGCTGAGGCCCTCTCTGAGGTGGGAGCAAGCCTTTCACAGGGCAGGGGGCATCCATCTGAAGGGTGAGCGGCTGACCTCAGTGGGGTGCAGCATCCCTGTGGGACAGGTGTGCTCAGAGATGTCCTGCACACTGACCTGTCCCAAACAACCTGCACCCTGCTCTAGTATACTGATTGGAACCAGAAGTCCATGTCATTCATCCTGTTTGATTCCAGGTTGGGTGTTGAGTGAGGGTGGGGGACCAAGCCTAGAGCCAGACGTGGCCCTGTGGGTGCCCTGAGCAGGTGGTCCCGAACTCTTCTGGGTGAAAAAGGTCAGTGTTCTTGTGAAGATTCTGCAAAGGCTCTGAGTGTTAAAAAACATTCCCCACATTTGAAGGGGAAGCAGTCACGTGCTGGCTGACATCTTGGTACTTGGAGGGCAGAATGGATGTACCTCGGAAGGCATGGGTCCTTGGCACCTGGCATCCTCCATACCAACAGGCCAGGTGTGGGGGGGAGGTGTTGACTGCCATGGCAGAGCAGGGGAGGACAGCTGGGGGGATCTTCCGTGCCGTCCCCACCTCATTGTCCACAGCCTAAGCCCAGAGCACCTCCTCAGCCCTCACCCTGAATCCCGGGGCCTGGGTTCCAGCCCCCATGACCTCTGTCAGGGTCCTGCCTTCAGTCTGCTCCTCTCCAGTGGGCCCAGCTTGTAGGGCTCCCCAGGGGGTAAGAGAAGTGTGCCAGGAAAGCCAGGGGCTTTGGGGAGAGGGTCCCCTGTCGTGTTGGGGTTATTTGTCAGAAGCACAAGGATAGCAGTGGGCAGGGCTGGGATGCTTTAGGACATGTGGGAAATTCCTGTACCCAGTGTGGAGGGTCACAGAGACAGCCTCGACTGGGCCCCAGGGCTCCGGCTATTGGTGGGGAGGACAGGCCGCCTTTCTGCCCTGGAACCTGAAGGAGACTCCCTTCGAACATCTCTGCTCTGTGCTCCTGTAACATGCCACATTTCTGTGAGTCTAAGCTGCACTTTTAAAAAGACAGTTTAATACAAACCAAGATGCAGTTACAATTGATGTGCACATTTACCGTAGTGATCTCTTATTCCCCCTCAATAGCTCTTCTTTTTTTTTTTTTTTTTTTTTAAGAGACAGAGTCTCACTTTATCGCCCTCAGTAGAGTGCCGTGGCATCAGAGCTAATAGCAACCTGCAACTCCTAGACATAGATGATACTCTTGCCTCAGCCTCCCAAGTAGCTGGGATATAGGCACCTGCCACAATGCCCAGCTATTTTTTTGTTGTTGCAGCAGTTTGGCTGGGGCCAGGTTCGAGCCCGCCACCCTTGGTATATGGGGCTGGTGCCTTACGCACTGAGCCACAGGTGCTGCCCTCAATAGCTCTTCTTAACTCAGTGGCATCTCAGTGTCCAAAAAACAGGGTTGATGTAAACTCCACACACAGTGTGATGTCCTGGGGAGGCCCCAGTTCCTGGCCCCCCTTACTGCCTAATCCACCCAGTCTGGCCCGTTGGGAGTCTCGAAGCAGCCCACATGTTCAGGGCATCCTCAGGATAGCTGTGCAAGTGCCAGGGAAGGAGGAGCAGCTTCCCCAGGTACCTCTGTGTGTGTGTGAGAGTGTGTGACTGAGTGTGCAAGTGTGTGTGTGTGAGAGAGAGAAGAGAAGAGATCAGACTCGTCTTGTGTCTGACACATAGACACAAAGACAAGCCTCTGGCTATGTCCCCGGCCCTCCTTACAGCTCACCTCACAGAGCAAGTGTTTCTGATGATGCCCATGGCCTGGGTCTGCCCAGTGAGATGGGGGAAGTGTGGGGGGCACAGCCTGCCTCTGGGAGCTGGCCCTGCTCTGCCCTCCCACGAGCCCATCCTCGGACCTGCCCCCACCCCAGACATCCCTAGTCCACAACCAGCATCCAAATGGCTGCTCAGATTCCCGACTCCAAGTCCCTCCAAACAGGGCCAGTGCCTCCCTGCAGCAAGGACACACAGACCCCCGTGCGGGGCCATCCCAGTCCAGGGGCTTGTGGGGTTGTCAGAGCCATGTGGTCTGGCACACCAGACCTGTACTCACTGAACAGACAGGCTGGGGGCTGACGGAGTCCCCAGCAGGCATGCAATGAGTGGCCGGGAGGGTCCCTATCCCCTCAGTCTCCAGATGGCCTCAGGATGACACCGAGACCCACAGGGAGGGGAGCCACAGAGTGGAGTAGGGTCCATGCCAGACCCACTCCACTCCCATGGCACAGGCTTTCTACAAAAACTCCTTTGGGACCCTTCCGGGGCACCCTGGTTTCTTGTGCATGTGCCTCTGTGGGGCATAGACTGTGTGAGGGCAGAGGCTCGGTCCCTGTGGGCAGGGGGCCCGGGGCCTCGAGGTGTAGCTTCAGGGCCTCCCCCACCCCCAAGCTGACTTCAGGCAGGTCTCTCAGCCCTTCTGAGCAGGTATTGTGCTGCACAGCTGGAGTAACCACCCTGAGGGGTCCCTGCAGGGCTGTGGGGAGGGCATCTGGGGTGCGAGTTCTCCGCTTTCTGTGATGTGTCCTGTGATGTGTCCTGACGGCTGTGGAGCTGCAGAAGTGTCTGCACTAGGAGAGAGATGGTTGGGATAGCACCTGCCAGAGGCCAGCGTGTGCCCTTCCTGCCCTGGTGCCTGGTGGCTGTGACCTGGGAATGCAGGGCAGAGAGGACGCTAATCGGGAGGCATCTGTAGATGGTGACAGGGGTTGTCTGCCAGCTGGGCAGGTGGGTAAGGGGAGTGGGGGGCCTGCTCTTGAGAGGGACCTCCCCCAGCTGGCCCCGCGGCCAGCTCTGGTTCACATCAGCCGATGGATCGTGCAGTGCCACCCCACAGCCAGCTGTATCTTCTCAGGGAAAGGAAGCCACGTTCCTCCCAGGGCACAGGCGGGTGCGAAGCATAGGTGAGAAGGTGCTCTCAGCCAGAGCCTGACTGGCGCCTGCAGGCGGGAGATGCCTGTGCTGCAGTGCAGAGCGCAGGCCACACACTGACTGGCTGAGAATGGAGCTGGCAAGTCAGAGCTCAGTGCTTTGTGAGTGATGTCACCAACACGGCACTGCTGCTGCCTCAGCTCATCTGTGAGCCAGAGCAGGTCCCTGCTCCTGTGGACACAGCCAGCAGTGCACAAGGGACAGTGAGACTTGCCTGCCAGTCTCTCAGCTCAGTAAACCTCGCATGAGGCATCGTGTGGTAATGTTTGTGGAAGCTGGGACTGGGGTCAGAAAGACCTGGTCCCAACTCCGAAGCCACCACCAACTAGCTTCATGCTTCACTGCTCTGAGCTCCACTTTCCTCATCTGCAGAATAAAGACAGTCAGACCTGCCCCACTGTGGGACTAAACAATGTCTCTAAGGCACAGGGCTCACGCCTGGCCCTTACTCTATGGCTACTTTATTCCAGGTATTATTTTTATAAAGAGGAAGACAAATCCTTCCAACATCACAGGGGCTATTCTTTCAAGAGCTGTTGGCATTTGCTTGGGGCCGGAGCAGAGGAGCAGAGGCGCAGAGGCAGGCTCTCCCCCCTTCCAACAGGGTTTAGGGGGAGAGACTGCTGCTGCCAGCAGTGCAATGGCAGCATCCATGGGCACTCAGGAATATGACCAAGGAACAGTCTTGTGGGGAGCCCAGAAGAGGAGGCGCTGCACCCTGCCACTAGGTTGTGGGGTGGGAGACGGGGGCTCTTGGAGCCAACGGGAGGCAGAGCACACACGGCAGTATGGGGAGCTCAGCGCCAGGCACCATTCTGCCCACAGAGCCTCCAAGAAGACCATGTGGACAAGGTGCTACCCGAGCGAGACTCTGAAGAATGGGCCAGGGGAGCCTGCTCAGGAAGGGAGGGGCAGCCTGCTCAGGAAGGGAGGGGCAGCAGGCTCAGAGGCAGAGGGGTAGGGAGCTTGTTTTGTGGGGAGCATTGAGCACCTCAGGAGCCAAAGCCTGGGGATGAGAAGAGAGCAGTCTGTGCTGTGAGCAAGGCCACTGGGGGAGGCAGGTGTGGGCAGTGCTGAGACCCCAGCCGCTCTTCAAGGCTGGCCTCTGGCACCCAGGGCCCAGGAGCAGGACTGAGAAGGACAAAGGCTCGACAGCTAAGAGGACAGTCTCTAAAGGCCTGTCACTCTCCAGGGCTCCAAGTAAACCTTTCTCCCCTGGGCCTGCCTCAGGTTCTAGGGATGAAATGCCTCTTTTTGATAGCCCGAGGCTTCCAGGTCAGAGGCCCCGTTGTGGGTCACCAAGGCTGTTCAGACACCACAGCCGCACGTGCTTGGTTCTTTAGGCCTCTGTGGGCCCTTCCATAGCCTTCCAGCCTCTCCCTCTGAGATGAGATCTCCATGTCTGTCCCAGGCCCAATTTGGGGTCTGCTGGAGGGAATGTTGCACAATGGTTCACCTGTGGCCCGAGATGAATCAGAAGGGTAGAAAATTCAGGGGAGCAGATAAAGGAGGGTACAGGGCCAGTGCCTCTTGGCCCAACCTCAGGCTTCCTGCCTGAACATCCCACTGTATCATGGAACTGTGGTTCATGTGGTTCATGAGGACAAGGGGAGGTCTCGAGAAGGCATCTCATGCCACCACCTCTCTTCCTGACAGCCTTCAGTCATGGTACACTCTGCAAAGGGCACAGCCTGTTTCACAGGCATAGTGAGTCTCTGCTCAAAAGGTCACCTGGGGACAAACTGCCACCCAGGTATGACTGCCCATGATCCTGGCATCTGTGTCATTAACTTCCAGGAACATACCTTCTCCTTTTGGCACGGGATCCCATGGGGGTCTGTGGCACAGGCTGGCCATCTGCAGTGGGGTGTGGGCACAGTGCCAGGGTGCCATGTGCAAGCTGCACATTTTCTTGGGCCCCTGCTGTGTGAAAGCCGTATATGAGGAATGCTGGGGCTGTACAGTGTGGGCCCAGAGGTAGAGCCTGGATGGAAGGACAAAGTGGACTGGAGGGTGAGGATGCTGCAGTCTGGCCCCAGCCTTGCTGGTATCTTGCTGTGTGGTTCTTCACAAGTCACCTACCTGTAGGTCTCAGTCCTTTCATCTGTCAGATGGGTTATTATGAGGGCAGGCTCTGATGAGATGTGTGCAAATAGCTTGGAAAGCTACAAAACATGTCCAATAAAGGAGAAATGGCAAATTTTTAAAATTATAGCCTGCCCGTACAAAGTAATTAATAAAATTATATCATAGAATAATATTTAATGACTCAAGAAAATGTTCATAGTACGTTCTTAGGCTAAATAATGTATGTAAGAATATATACAATATGACCTATCATTTCATACTAATGATAAAAATCTGTTCATAAGCTCTAAGGTACATTAAGATATAAAAACCACAGGTCAGACCTTGTGCTGGGTTCTTGAGAGATTGCAGTGGCATGGGCTGAACCCCCTGCCCTAGGCCCGGGCTCTGGCCTGGGGGTGTGGGGGCAAACATTGCACACTCACTCTGTCAAGGGCAACTCCATGAACCTGAAGTCATCATGGCCCACTTCTTCCTAGGAAATGAGGTGGGGCACACATTGGGGAAGCTCTACTCCCAGCTGGTGTGGCGAGAAGAATATGGGGCTCTCACTCCCACCACTCCCAGTCTGGTGCTTTGATTTCGTCCTAGGAGAGCAGGCTGCTGCGGCTCTCACCCTGGCCCCTGCTGAAGGAGCTCTGTTCCTGGCAAGCACTGCTGAGCATTTGGGGCTGCCTTCTGGGCCCAGCTCACACTATGTATGAGGTGGAAGCCTGCGCCCGGCACGGCAGGCTTGGAGGACTGGGGCTCCTTTTACCCCCACCTCAGCTCACTCATAGGGTGGAAGTTCCGGGCCTGGACGGGCACACCAGGGTTGCCAGCCAGTCAGGGGCTCTGGCAGAGTAGGGCATTACTCAGGAAGTGCAGGCCCCCACCCAGCCCTGTGTGCAGAGCTCCTGCCAGGGAAGAGGTAGGCCATGGGGACCCTGCTGATCCAGGGGAGGAACCTCATTGCTTATTTGGAACAGAAAGTGGAGGACTTCATTTCTAAGATTCTGCTGAAAACAGTGGAGCTCTTGGTGGAAGGTGATCAGAGGAAACGTATAGCTTTATGAGTCAGGGTTCGCTGGGACTGGAGGACTCAGAAAGGCTGTTACATTCTGGGTTACACTTTATTACAGTGAAGAGATACATATTTAAATTAACAGAGGGAAAGGCATGTAGATGGTGTGCAGGAGACACCAGGTGCAGCCTGCCAGGAGTCCCCACGCCCCGTGGAGGGGCTCATAGAGCTCACCTCCTCAGCAACGATGGGTAACAACTGTGTGAGGTGTCACAAGCAGGGAAGCCCCGAGCCTTGTGTCCAGGATTTTACTGGAGTTGGTTTCATGTGGCCTGAGTGCCACGTGGCAGAGCTTTGCTGTTCAGACTCCAGCCGCTCAGCATGGCATGAGACTGTGACATCACACTTCCACCGTTGACAGAGTGCCCTGGCAGAAGAGTCGCAGGGATGCGGGAGCCTTGAACAGCACTGCAAACCAATGAGATGGACCTAATATGTCTTAGAGTAGTCCAAACAGAAATGGAATATGCATTTTTCTCAAGCACACTCAGTAATATCTACAGAATAGAACGTGTGCTAGGCCGTAAAACTGACCCCTAAATTAAAAGGATTGAAATCATATAAAGTTTTTTTTAACAAAAGTGGAATTAAAGTATAAATCAATAACTGAGGGAAGTCAAGAAATCCACAAACAACATACTTCTTAGTATAGAAGTCATAGATCCAAGAAGAAAGCACAAGGAAAAATAGAAAATACTTTGAGATGAACGAAAACAAAACACAGCATCAAACTGAAGGGAAGGGTGGAGCCTGTGGCTCAAAGGAGCAGGGGGCCGGCCCCATATGCTGGAGGTGGTAGGTTCAAACCCAGCCTCAGCCCAAAACTGCAAAAAAACAAACAAACAAACAAAAAAACCTGAAGGGATGATGGTTCGGCGCTTGTAGCTCAGCAGCTAGGGCGCCAGCCACCTACATTAGAGTTGGCGAGTTGGAACCCAGCGTGGGCCTGCCAAACAACAATGACAACTACAACTAAAAAAAAATAGCCGGGTGTTGTGGCGGGTGCCTGTAGTCCCAGCTACTTGGGAGGGTGAGGCAAGAGAATCACTTAAGCCCAAGAGTTTGAGGTTGTTGTGAGCTGTGACACTGTAGCACTCTACCCAGGGTGACATAGTGAGACTCTGTCTCAAATAAATAAATAAATAAAACTGAAGGGATGGAGTTGAGTGGTGCTTAGAGAAGTTTGTAACTGTAAATGCCTACATTTAAAAAAGAAGGAAGAATGAACAATCTGAAAAGGAATTTAAGAGGGTGGGCTCCGGCCACTGGGGAGTGGGTTTGGGGGGTGGTCCGCAGAGCGTCATCCAGCGCCACCTGCCTCCACGGCCCATGGGGAGAGTCAGCCCGGCGGGCCGGCATTAAACTGAAAAGAAGACGTCCCTGTATGATGACCTGGGAGTGAAGACCAGTGACTCAAACACAGAAGGCTGGTCCAAAAACTTGAAACTGCTGCAGTCTCAGCTTCAGGTGAAGAAGGCAGCTCTCACCCAGGCCAAGAGCCAAAACACAAAGCAAAGGACGGTTCTGGCCCCAGTCGTTGACCTAAAGCGAGGAGGCTCCTCAGATGACAGGCAGGTCGTGGACACACCACCACAGGTGGCCACTGTGCTGCAGGATCTAGTTCCCAGCGGGGTTTCTGACGGAGAGGTTCTGATTCTCTTAGCTGGTGAGTATGACCCTATGTTCCCTAACGACTACGAGAAAGTAGTGAAGTGCCACAGAGAGGAGCGGCAGAGACAGCGGGAGCTGGGACAGCAGAGGAGATACAAGAGAGGGAAAAACAGCGTAAAGACAGGCATGAAGCCAGTGGGTTTTCAAGTCGACCAGATCCAGATTCTGATGAAGGTGAAGATTATGAGTGAGAGGAAGAGAAGTATGGGGGAGCTGCCGTAGCTCCACTGACGTCTCTGGTAGAGAAAGACAGAGTTACCTCGAGATTTTCCTTATGAAGAGGACTCGAGACTTCGCTCACAGTCTTCCAAGGCTGCTATCCCACCCCCCGGTGTAGGAGGAACAGGACAGAGCGAGGTCTCCCACAGGGCCCAGCAATTCCTTCCTTGCTGACATGGGGGCACAGTGGCACATAAGATCATGCAGAAGTGTGGCTTCTGGGAGGGCCAGGGCCTGGGGAGGCTCGAGCAGGGCCCGAGCACTGGAGAAGACCAGCAAGCGTGGTGGCAAGATCATTGGAGGTGACGCGACGGAGAAAGGTGACTCCCCAGGTGCAACCAAGAAGTCGGATTCAAATCCGTTACCTGAAATACTCAAGTGTCCTACTAAAGTGGTCCTGTTACGGAACATGGTTGGTGCAGAAGCGGTAGATGAAGACCCAGAAGTGGAAACCAAGGAAGAATGTGAAAAATATGGCAAAGTCGGAGAATGTGTGACATCTGAAATCCCTGGGGCCCTAGACGATGAAGCTGTACGGATAGTTTTAGAATTTGAGAGAGTGGAATCCGCAATTAAAGCTGTTGTTCATCTCAATGGGAGGTATTTTGGTGGATGGGTGGTTAAAGCATGTGTCTACAATTTGGATAAATTCAGGGTCTTTGATTTGGTAGAACAAGTTTGACTTTAAGAACTAGAGCATAAGTCATCTCCAGTGATCCTTAAGTGAGCAAGCCACAGCCCCCAGGGCTGCTGGGTGCTGAGACTCTTGGAGAAACTTCTAGGACATATGTTGGTTGAACACTTTTTTGTTTTGTGAGTTTTTTTGGGTTTTGTTTGTTTGTTTTGCAGTTTTTGGCCAGGGCTGGATTTGAACCCGCCACTTCCAGCATATGGGGCCAGTGCCTTACCCCTTTGAGCCACAGGAGCCACCCTGTTTTGTGGTTTTTTAATATAGTATAAAAATCCTTTAAAGAAAAAAATATTAAAAATGAATTTAAGAAAACAATTTCCTTTATAATAGCATCGAAAAGGATAAGATGCTTGGGAACGTACTTCACCAAGGTTATTATACACTGTGAAAGATTTGTACACTGAGAACTACGAAACTTTGCTGAAAGAAATTTAACAAGACACAAACAAATGGAAAGGCATTCCATATTCCTGGATTAGAAGATGTAATGATGGCAGTCCTGCTGGCATCACTGATACACAGATTCAGGGCATTCCCTATCAAAAACTCAATGATGTATTTTGCAGATATAAAAAAAAATTCATCCTAAAATTTCTATAGAATTTCAGGGGCCCTGAATAACCAGAACAATCTTGCAAAAGAAGAACAAAATTAGAGAAGAAAACATAATAAATCATCGTCCATTGGGTTAGGCAATGGTTTCTTAGACACAACATCAAAAGCAGAAATTACAAAAGAAAAATTATGTAAAACTGTACTTTATCCAAATTAAAAACTTGTGCTGCAAACAAAATTACTAACAATAAAGTTCAAAGACAATTGACTCAATGGGAGAAAATATTTTCAAATCATATACCTGATAAAGGATTTGTATCCAGAATATATATAAACAACCCTTACAATTCAATAATACAAATACTTCCTCTTTCATGTTTACATGGATGGAGCTGGAACATATTCTTCTTTGTAAAGTATCTCGAGAATGGAAGAAAAAGTATCCCATGTACTCAGCCCTACTATGAAACTAATTTATGGCTTTCATATGAAAGCTATAACCCAGTTATAACCTTAGAATATGAGGAAGGGGGGGGAGGATGGGCAGAGGGAGGGTGATTGGTGGGATTACACCTGCGGTGCATCTTACAAGGGTACATGTGAAACTTAGTAAATATAGAATATAAATGTCTTAACAAAATAAATAAGAAAATGCCAGGAAGGCTATGTTAACCAGTGTGATGAAAATATGTCAAATGGTGTGTGTATATATATATATATATATATATATATATAAAATGATCAATAAATGTTAGCGTTAGTTATCTTAAAAAAAAATAAAGAATTTCTCTTAACTCATGCTATATGCTGAGCAAGAGATACATTCAGCTATAGTTATGTCTTCTGTACCTTCTCGAGGGATAGATTTCATTTTCATACATTAATGAATGGATCCTACAAGTTAGTTAAACTTTTTTTGTTATAATAAACAGCAATAAAAATTATGTAAATATTCAAGTACATTTTTTCTAATTAAAAAAAGTTGGAATCACTGAAAAAAAAAAAAAAAGTAGGGAAAGGGCCAGGTTCAGTGGCTCGTGCTTGTAATCCTAGTGCTCTGGGAGGCTGAGATGTGAGGACCACTTGAACTCAGGAGTTCTATACCAGCCTGAGCAAAATCGAGACTCATCTCTACAAAAAATAGAAAAATTAGCTGGGCATTGTGGCAGGTGCTTGTAATCCCAGCTGTTCTGGAGGCTGAGGCAGGAAGGTCTGTTCAACCCAGGAGTTTGAGGTTGCTGTGAGCTATGATGAATGCCTCTGCACTCTCGCTCGGGTGACAGAGGGAAAACCTGTCTCCAGGGGAAAAAAGAGGGGGGAGGATTTGAATAGACACTTTTCCAGAAAGGGTATACAAATGCCCAATAAGCATATAAAAATGTCTTTGTCATCATTAGCAGTTGGGAAATGCAAATCAAAACTGCAATGAGACATCACTTTGCAGCTACTAGCATGGCTGCAGTAAAAAATATAGAAGTTAATGTTGGCCAGCATATGGAGAAGTTGGGACCCTCGTACATTTCTAGTGGGATTATAAAGCTGTACGTCCACTTTGGAGAACAGTTTGGAAGTTCTCAAGGAACTACCATGTGACTTGGTGATATGGTTTTCATGTTTGGCCCCTCCAAACCTCTTGTTGAAGTTGGGTCCCCAGTGTCAGGGCCTGCTGGGAGGTGTTTGGGTCATGGGGCCAGACCCTTCACGAATGGCTTGGCATCCTCCCCATGATAATAAGTGCATTCTTACTTTATTAGTTCACACGAGAGCTGTTTGTTTAAAAGAGCCTGGTGCCACCCTCTGTTCTTTGCTCTTCCTGCCATGGGACACACCTGTTCCCCTTCTCCTTACACCTTGGAATATAGAAGCTTCTGAAGCCCTCACCAGAAGCAGATGCTGGACCAGGCTTCTGGTACAGTCTGGAAAATAAACCTCTTCTCTTTATAAATTGCTCAGCCTCAGACATTCCTTTATAGCGCGCAAACCACACAATGCACCCAGCAAATTCCACTTCTATGCATTTATCAAAGAGAAATGAAAGCATTCATCCCACAAAGACTTGTATGCCAATATTTCAAATGACTTTGTGAAATTGTGAACAACTCATATATTCATCAGCAGCTGGGAGGATCATGAAGTTGAAGCATATTCATATGATGAAATATTGGTTATCAACAAAAGCATGTGTTATCGACACATCCAATAATGTACACAAATCTCTAAACGTTTATGCCTAGTGACAGGAGCCAGTTGCAAAAGACAACCACGTAATGCCTTTATAGGAGCTATCCAGAATAAGCAAATCTTTAAAGGTAGGAAACCTCCCTGAATTCTTCAAAATCTTAAATTGTGGTTGTAAATTTCATAATCAAGCCCTTGCTTATGTAACAAGTCCTGCCCACAGTGATGAGAAGCATGCCTTCTACCTCACGCCATCACACAGGCTCTGCCTATGACACAGACAGTTAATAATCAAAGGTCATTTATTTTTCTGCCTGAAGTAATTTTTTGTTTTCCCGTAGGGTTACACGTACATTAATCATCTGTATTCAGCAAGCCCTTGAACTTCTCCCCCACCTTGATCCCCACGCTCTGATCACCTCTGCTAGTCTGCACCTGAGTGTGGGCAGAAAGGAGCTCTTTGTGGTCTGACTCACTCTCCATTCTCCTTGTGTAGGGATGTGTGGGTCAGCACGTCTCATATGGAATTGGCTCTTTTGGCTGTCACGTTTCCTTGTGGACTAAGATCCCTGGGCTCTTTCCTCGTGTGCTGTTAAGTGAGGTCCAGCAAACTAAACCAGGCAACGGTTTTGGAGATGCATAAAATATTGTGTCGAGCGCACGGCCTGGTCTCATGCCACCCAAGACCAGCCTTCTAAATAAGTACAGTGGCCACTTACAAGGTAGAAAACATGGTTCCAAATAAAATAGACTTAGCACCTCCTAGAATCTGTCTCTTTAGAGCTCGGTTATTCTGATACACGGTATCTGTACGCCGAAATATAAAATCTTGCATTTCCTAGTCAGAACTCTTATCAAAAAATGCAATCCTCCTCAGAAATGGGACCACTGACCCATGGCCCCCACAGTGCAAAGAGGGATTATAAGACTCTGCTGAGTAGAACAAAGTTTTGATGGAGAACATATTTGCAAGTCGCATATGCAATAAAGGATTTGTATCTAGGACGTGTTAAGAACTCTCAAAACTGAACAGTAAAGAATGAAACAACTAAATTAAAAATGGGCGAAAGATGTAAACACACACTTCATCAAAGAAGATACACAGATGGCAAAAATAAAAGCATGAATGCTACATGTTCAGCGTCATTAGCCATGCAGGAAATGCCACTTAAAACCCCTAGCAGAATGATTAACTAGTTTTCTATTGCAGCTGAAATAAATATTACAAGCCACGTGGCTTGAAATGACACCGGTTAATTATCCTGCAGTTCTGTGTGTCAGACTGAAGAGGGTCTCACTGTGCTAAATTCAGGGTGTCAGCAGGGCTGCATTCTCTTCTGGAGGCCATCACCTTCCCTGGCCATGGCTGGCCCCTTCCTGCATCTGTGAAGTCAGGGCTACAGCTGCATCTCACGTGGCAGCACTCTGTCCTCACAGCGTCTCAGACTTGGTCTCTTCTGCCTCCTTTTCCATTTACAAGGACCCTGAGATTACAATGGGTTCATGTGGATAATCCAGCATTATCTCCAACTTTAAGGTCAGCTGATTAGTGACCTCAATGCTATCTTCAAAGTCCCTTTTGCCATGTTACATAACAGGGGGGACATAACCAGGGGACAAAGGACATGGAGGCCAAAATGCTACCTGCCACAAGTGGTAATAGTATGACTCCCAAATTCCACTCAGGTGTGTACCCTAGAGCAGTGGTCCTCAACCATTTTGACACCAGGGACGGTGTTCACGGAAGACAGTTTTTACACAGACTTGGAGGTGGAGAGGTTCAGAATGACTCAAGCATGTCACACACAGCTCTCCTCAGATACCAGGCATTAGAATCTCGCTCGGATCTCTCACATGTACAGTTTACAGTTGGGTTCAGGTGCCTGTAAGAATCTAATTCCTCCCTGGTCTTAAAGAGGTAGAGCTCAGGAGGTGATGTGAGCAATGGAGAGTAGCTGTAAATATAGGGGAAGTTTCATTGGCTCACCCACCACTCACCTCCTGCCGTGTGATCCAGTTTCTAACAGGCCAGAGACTGGTGCCAATGCCCCATGGCCAAGGGATTGGGGTCCACAGCCCTAAAGAGTGAGAACTTACATTTATTTATTTATTTTTATTTTTTAATTTCTTTTTTTTTTTTAATTAAATCATAGCTGTGTACATTGATATGATCATAGGGCATCATACACTAGCTTCATAGACCGTTTGACACATTTTCATCACACTGGTCAACACAGCCTTCCTGGCATTCTCCCAGTTATTGTGCCGAGACTTCTATATTCCACATCTACCAA
>CAUYPK010109193.1:0-13177 GCA_963574355.1 Loris lydekkerianus
ATAATAAACTCTATATAATTAAAGTTTTTGTACAGCTAGGTACCATGGCTCTATAAACACTGATAATCTAATTTATCAAGTTTGCCTTGATTCATTAAGCAAAGCATATTTATTTAAAGTTACACAAACTGCTGATGATACAGGAAAAAAGCATAGTGGCTCAACACAGGCAGGATTTTTTGCTCTTGTAAGGAACAAAACATGCATTCCTAATGAGCAGAGAGCTCTCCTCCAAGAATTGATATCGAGCATCAAGAGTTCTTCCATCTTCAAACATTCAATACACTTTCTAGAGTATATTCTAAAGTATTAGTTATCTGAACTTCTTTTTAGTTCATAAGAAAACATCTGAAGATATTTTTCACATCAAACCACTAAATTTTTTATTTTATTTTAATTTTTTACTTTACAAAACATAATTCAAAAGTTTGAAATTTAACAACCATTATGTCAGGTGCTAGAAAGAAAAGTTTACATCTGACAAAAATGTACGTCCTCATTGAATATGTAATGTACAAAATACAACATACAATTTAAAAATAAGGTCCAAATTTCTTAAAGACACATTTATTTATTATCAAGGACTAGTATAAAATTATTTCTAAGTATATCACAAAGGAATACACCTTTGTCTAAGGAAGTGATATTTGTATTGAAAAAGTAGATGAAGTGTCCACAACAGAAAGAACATATGTGCACCATGGTGTATCTGGAGTGTAACGAAGAATCAGCTACAGAATGAAAATAAATAAATAAATAAATAAAATAGATTCAGGGATGTGATGTGTTTAAAACCTTGAAATTTTATTTATTTATTTATTTATTTATTTATTATTTGCACTTTTTTGGTTGGGTCTAAGCTTGAACCCTCCACTTCTGGCAAAACGGACTTATGCTCTATTTATTTGAGCCACAGGCACCAGCCATTGATCTTTATTCTCAATTCTATGAGAAATAATTAAACCACTCAAGTGTCAAGAAGATGGTGATTTACAAAGACTAATTTGACTTCTATGAGAAAGAGAACCTTATACATAGTGGGAATAATGTAACTTGGGGGAATAGTTAAAAAATAGATGCAGAAATTCCAAGGAGAAGCATTGCTTGGAGATAGTTGGATATATTTGCAATGCAGTGTAGATCTGTTTTGTTGGTTGGTTCACAATTAGCGTATGTCAGCAAAAGATTCAAAGTTGAGTGTTAGCTTTATGGCTTCAACAACTAGATAGATGGCAAACAAGGCAATGTATTTTAATTTTTGCCATGCTGAGGTTGAACTCCCATGGAGAAACTGAATTATAGTAATGGAGCAGGCAGTTCAACATTCATGTTATTGGCTCAAAACCAACAAGACAAAAAAAGTTCGTAGTTTGACAAAAATATTTGGGAGTCATCAGCATATTTAAGTGCTATTTAATTCTTTAGCATTGAATAATGTCACCTACAAAAGTTTGCACATCAGATATAATTTAAATCTATACTCTTGTGGACTTTAAAGAAAGAGTTTTGAAAGTTTATAATTATGCCAGGATGGTGATAAGAAAAAACAAACAAACAAAGAACAACAACAACAACAAAACAAAACAAACAAACAAACAAAAAAACAGAACTGTCCTATGTAAACTACAACTGTTATTAATATTTAAAGTCAAACAATGAAAATATTATCAGTAAGGAAACAAAGATTACCCAGTAATGAAAGAGATGGTATTTTATTTCAGAAGCCACATATTGCTGTAAAGTCAATTGATCCACCATGATTTAGAGATGTTCTTTGTTATAAGCTTTCTTAGTTCCTTGTATCTTTGCTTCACCATACTTATTGTTGAAATTATATTACTTGATTATATCTTTCTCAGCACTAATGGATTGCCTGACACCTGTATGACAATCAACAAATATTTGATTTGTTGATTGTCAACAAATCATCCATCCTAAAGGAAGGATGAGGAACATGAAAAGTATCCACTGAAGTTAGCAAAACAGAGATCATCAGTGTCTTATCAAGGATAGTTTTGGTGGAGCAGTGAGTAACCCAGTACATTTGCCTTGAGAAGAGAAGTGAGTGGGATCAAGAAAAAGAAGAGAGTAACAACTGACAAAGCTTGGAAGAATTTTGGCTGTTAGCCTCTTGCTTAATAGGGATCTGTTCTAAGAAAGCTGATTGCTCCTTTGGGTCCTGGGGAAATGTCAGTTTGTTATAGATTTTTTTTTTTTTTTCTGATAGTGATTTCATTATTTAAGGTTTGACATGCCTCATTTATGAGATTTTCAATAGCTATAAGCTGCTTCCAATATAATATATATTTTGCATAGAATAAACATAGTTTTTTAAACATTATATTTTAATTTAGAGGTATAATCAAGTATTTTTTTTGTGTCAAAACTTAATAGTTAGAGAAAATGTCTTAAGACTCACACATTCCATGTCTATTACACTTGATATTTAAAGTTCTATGCTGAAAATTAGACAAACCACCAGAAATTTGTATGATTTGACCTATCTTTTGTCACATGAATGAACTTTGCTTACTAATGGTAGTTTGAAGTAACAGCTATGTTTATTCTAATTCTTTTTTTTCCCTGTATCATCATTGTTGAGAAAAAATTATTTATATTTGTCAGAATATCTCTATGTCAAAGACTGTATAAGCCATTTCTTTTGAATTTAGTACTGGAAAAAAATTGTATCTCTTGAGAAATGCTTATATTTTTTTTTAGACTTAATTAATTTATTGATTTAATTTAATTTATTATTTTATTATTAAGTCATTTGTACATAAATCATAAACACATTTATGCCCATTTTGGTGTGTTGTTTATTTGTACAAATTGGAGTGCTTACATCATACTAATCAGCATAGATTTCATCTCATTTACCCAATTATAGCATTGGCATATTTGTGTTCTACACATGTTCTTTTTTACTATAATAGCCTCTTTTGGATCCAACTGTGTTTCTTTATTCAGTATTTATCAAGGAACACAACTTAACTTGTTGTCAGAACATTTTTATCTTTCATTTTATAATTTTATGTTACTGTTTTATTGTAGATTTTATTTTTGTTAAACTTGTCTAAATCTTCTATGGAAATAGAAAGGATGGATTTTTTTCTGTCTTATTCATAACCTACCTCTCTCTTTTTCTTCCAATGAATTTAAATGTCATCATTGCCAGAAAAAAACAAAAAGTGTACAAAGACAAGAATTAAAAGGACATTACAGAAACACATATACACATATAAGTGTGTATATATGCAAATGTATATGTATGTATATTTATGTGCACTTATATGATTAAAAGATAATTTAAATTTTTCTACTGATTTTTCAAAGGTTACTATCTTTGGTGAAAGATTCACATACCAATCACCTACTCTTGTATTATTTCTAGTATTGCATTCTCAAGTTTATACCTTTTAAAAATGTATATGAAAATTACTGAACAAAATCTAAAGAAACAAACAAAAAAAATATGCTATTTTTTAATAGCTATACATATGAAGGTAATTATGTAAATATATAATGCAAATTGACTTTTGTTATATCAAAGAAACTTATAAGTAAGAAATAAATTACCAGAGACTGAGCATGGAGGTGTAGCCCATCTCTCCCAAGTCATCAGGTGAGAGGGAGGAGGATCTGGATCTCTCCCCCTCCTTAATTATTTAGGTGCATAGACAGCTGGAGACATGCAGTGAATTGGCAGATTGCTGTATATAATGTGTAATTGAAAACAACTAACTCTGCTGTAGAGATTTCCCTTGCCCAGCTGCTCTCTCACTGAGGACAGCAGTTCACAGTTCATGTGAAACCTAACTGAAGAAAATTTATTTCTGAGTGGAGTATGGCAAAAAGAATGGGGTGCTGCTAGGAGCCACAGAGGGCTAGGCTACCTGATGGAAAATTGCCAGGAAGGATCCCAAAAAGGAAACAGACATTTTGAACTGATCAAAACATTGTACACCTTTTCCCAGAACAAGAAGAGTGATTTAATAGACTGAATCATTCCTGGCAGGGAATATTTGTGTGGACTGGCAGTTAAGGCTGTACAGTGAACTGGTGGGTGGTGTACTCAAAAGTGAGGCTCTGAGTCACAGATACTAAGGAAAAGTTCTTCTAGCGCCACAGCAGCAGGAGTCAGCGGCAGTAAGCTGCTCCCCCAAAACTGATTGCAGTTGCCAATTGGCAGGAGAATGTGGGAGCAGAGTGGAAAGTTTTGTGAAGAATGGACTTCTGTACACAGAAGAGAGGTTGGATAAAAGTGGTGTCTGGAAATGAGCAGCCAAGGTTGAACAACAATTAGAAAATAAGCTTTTATAGAAACTCCAAAAATGGCTAACGGGCCATCTAGAATGGTTACCATGATAACAATGTAAACTAAATCAAACACAAGGTTGGAAACCACTAACAACATTACCTAGTGTCCAAAAATATATTATATCATACACATAGATGTATGTTTATATTCCTATATATGTATATATGAATATAAATTATACACACACACACACACACATACACACACACACACACATATATATATATGAATAATATTTTTATGATTGGTGTCTTTTATTTTCTCTCTTTTTATTTTCTTCCTTTTCTTGGAGAAGCTATTGTTAATTTCTTTCCTATTTTTAATTTTTATTTTCTTCCTCCTTTTTTACTTATTTTATGAACACTACTTTTTTATTTTTTTTTGTTTTCACTCTTCCTCTCTTCCCTTTTTATAGTTTCTGAGAGTGCTTACATCAGATTTTTAGAGATTTTTTCCCAATTATTTTACAATTATTATTTGCATTATAGGTTATTTAATTTTATTTTATTTTATCTGTATTTCTATGTGTTTCTGAGTGTTAATGATTATGTGGGCTTGTGGGTCTGGTAGCCTTTTATCTATTTATTTGTTCATTTGGTCTCAATGTGTTTTTTGTTTGTTTGTTTGTTTGTTTGATTGTATTTTTAAATCTTTGGGTTGGCTATTTTTCTTACCTCCAATTTTTACATTCAATAAAAATAAGGAGAAATTGGGGATGGCAGCTAATTGGACCAAGCTCTCAACAGAAGCTCCAGTCTGGAGGAATAGATAACAGCCAGAAAGAACCCAACAAAGCTGATGGAGGGGAACCAAACTGAGAGATGAGATAGATAACTCCCTGCTGAGGCAAGCTTCAACTCCAAAGAAACTATTTTCAGGTGCACGTCTTATCCCAAAGAGGTCGTGTGACCATATCCTCTCCTAAGACAGTTGCCTGCTTTCTGTGTGATCTCTACTGATGAGTGATAAATGGAGACTCTCTTTTCTAACCCAACCAGAGGGAATTGCTAGAACTTGAGACTCCTTCTCAAGAGAGCCCCTACTGTGAGTCTAGGTATTCCCTTCTCTAGCAGAAAATTTGAACAAATATTTATCTTGCCCCCATGAAGAGTCTATCCCCACACCCCAGCCTGGCAGTCTAGAAGTCAAACTCCTTTCAGAATCCAGAAGGTCTGCAATTTTTAGCTAGTAGCCGGCATTACATAAACAGTGGGAGTACAGCTGTGCTGTACCTGTGAATCCAGTAACTGTACAGAAAGACAGAGAGGGGAAGGTGACTGACATACCCACAAAAAAAAAAGAAAAAAAAAAAAAAAAGAGTATCGCAGCAGCAGATAGAGGGTTGGGTTCCTGCACTGTGAGTGGAATCTCAGAATCTTCTGAGGTGTTTAAACCAAACAGTAGGCACCTCCCACCCAACTTTAGGATTATTAGAGTGACCCTGCTAGGAGTCTAACTGTGGAGAGTTATCTCCCCAATTTCTTGGCCTTCCAAAGAGAATCAGACCTCACCCTATAGGGATTTCAAAGCTGCAGAACAGTGGCAACAAAAGTGCAGTGGTTGAGGGAGAAAGTCTTTTGCTGTCTGGATCTCCTCAGGTTTGGACTGAGCTCAGATGAACATTTCTTCAGCTGCCACTGAGCTCACCTGAGACAGGCAAACCTTGGCTTCCCCTGCTGCATGATGGCAGACTGGAATAATCATGAGGAAGAAGTAATGACCTCAATTTGACTCTAGCAGGCACAGAGCCCTGGCACATTTCTTTATTAGTCAGAACAGGGCCCCAAAGACTGTGTTAAAAGAGACTACTGCTGATACAATCAGAGACTGGGATGACCAAAGTCCAGTGGTGAAAGATGACCAAGGTGGGGTAAGAGATATCAAATTC
The DNA here is from genome assembly GCA_963574355.1 of Loris lydekkerianus. NCBI lineage: Eukaryota > Metazoa > Chordata > Mammalia > Primates > Lorisidae > Loris > Loris lydekkerianus. The sequence continues at coordinate 6,210 of CAUYPK010109193.1, forward strand.
CTGGCTCTAAACTCCTACTGGATGGGCCTCTCTGACTTCAGAGCACAAGAGACACTCAAATGACACTTGTTTGCCAATATATCTCTAACATTTAGTTGCTGAAGTCCTCTTGAACTCTCCAGCTAGAGAGCAGGGGCTTTCTGGGACAACTGATCTGGAAAACTTGAACTGAACAAATTACCTCAGGATCCTTTATGTTGGGACCCAATTTTACTGTACTGGTAAAGTTTAATTGGCCTCTTCCATATATTATCAGTGGGGGAAGAGATGTACTAGTTGCTTTTATTTCACCAAAAATGAGACTGCAACATAGAGTTACCAATTCACTAGAATTGGACAGAAATTGGCTGAATACAAAACACATACCCCAACTACACTACATAAAACTCTAGAGTCATATACTATACTACTGTACCGGTTCTTTGCAAAATTGTAGAGGATAAGCTGAAGTCACCAGCACCAGTTCTTAGGTGAAGGGTTGGTCAACCACAATGTAGAAGTTTCCAGTCCAATTTCACCTTACCTGCTTATTTGCATAACATTGAAAAACAATCATGGGGTGGAATCAGCAAAAAAAAAAAAAAAAAAAAAAAAAAAAAAACTCTGGCAACATGAATAAATAGAACAGTTCACCTCCTCCAAGGAATGACAATTCCGGCAATTTAGAGGATTCCATTCACAAACAGTTAGCTGAGATGTCTGAAATCGAATTTAGAATTTGGATTGCAAGCAAGATTAAAAAAAAAAATGTAAGTAAAGATTGAAGTAAAAATTGTAGGATTAATTCAGAAGATGTCTCAAGAATTCAATGCATTCAAAGATAAAAACACCAAAGATTTACACATTGAGAAAAAAGTTGCAGCCTTATATGATATGAGAAATACTATAAAATTCTTCAGTAACAGAATGAAACAGGCAGAATAATGAATATAAGACATCAAAGACAAAGATTTTGAATGATCACAAATGTTCAAAGATGAAGAGAAATGGAGAGCAAAAACAGATCATTCTCTCAGAGACCTCTGTGATAATTTGAAGAAAACCAATATTCAACATATAGGCATTTCTGAAGGTGATGAAGAAACTTCAGAAAGGAGAGATGCTCTTCTTTATGAGATTATGAAAGAGAACTTACAAGACATACCAAATGACACTAAAATCAGGATAGCAGATAGTTTCAGAACCCCAGCATGGCTCCCCCACACACATCATAATTAACTTTGCTAAAGTTAATATGAGAAAGAAAATCCTAAAAGCAGCCAGACCCCCAAAACAAACAAACAAACAAAAAAATAACCTACAAAAGGAAGAATATTACAATGACTTCTGATCTCTCTGCTGAAACCTTTCAAGCCAGAAAAGGGTGGTCATTGACTTTGAATCTTCTAAAACAAAATAATTTTAACCCAGGATCCTGCATCCACCTAAACTGAGTTTTATTTATGATGGAGAAATTAAATAATTTATTGACATTCATATGTTGAATAAATATAACATAACTAAATAAGCTCTCTAGGATATCTTCAGACCTATTCTTTATAATGGCCACTACAACTCTCCACCAAAAAGTAAACTCACTCTGAAACTTTTGATCAAATTACAACTTCCATAGTTCTGAAAGAATTAAAAATGTCCACTGGTCTTTCAAAAAATTTGGTACCCAAAATTATACCATGCCTATCAATATTCTCAATTAATGTGAATGTATTATATTGTCCTCTAAATTGGCACAGGCTGGCTGACTTGATACAAAAACCCAGGACAGATATCTGCTGCATACACAAATGTCATCTTACCTTAAAAGGTAACAATAGACTCAGGGTGAAGGGATGATCATCTATATATCAGTTAAATAACAAATTGCAAAAAGCAGGTGTTTCAATATAATTTGCAGATACTATAGGCTTTAAATGAAAAAAGAAAGGAAAAAATAAGGAGTGATACTACAAATTTTTCAAGGGCAAGACTCAATATGATAAGATTTCAATTAATTTATATTTACACACCCAAACAAAATGCACCTCATTTTATAAAATAAATAAATAAATAAATAACAGACATAACCAACTTGATTTCCTCAAGGTCCATAGAAGTTGGAAATTTTCACAGCCCTTTAGAGGTGTTGGATAGATCCTGCAAGAAGAAACTAAGCGAAGAAATTTTACATTTAAACTTAACTATACAACAATAGGATTCAACTGACATTTTCAGAACATTTTATTCTGACAAAACTGAATACACATTCTTCTCATCAGGTCATGGAACCTACTCCAAAATTGATCACATTTTAGGTCACTAATCTAAGTTCAACAATTTTAAAAGAATAGAAATTATTACTTGCATCTTCTGAGACCAGCATCAAATAAAAGTGAAACTCAGTAATAAGAACCTGTGTAGTCATACAAAAACATGGAAACTGAATAACCTCATGTTGAATGATAGCTGGGTTATAGACAAGATTAAGAAGGAAATAAACAAATTTGTGGAACAAAATGACAATGGAAACAGAAACTGAAACTGGGCATGGTGAGTCTAGAGAGATAAGACTTCAGGATCTCTGGCTGGTGGGGTCTGCCTGTAATCATCCCTTTTAGGATACAGAAAGTACAGAAAGAGACTTCTGGATTTTAAGAGGAGGACAAAAACAGTGAGAAACTGGCAAGTGGTTGCATGTGTTTGATCGACTTAATCACACTGGCAAACATAAGTACAAGCAATAGTGAGACTGCAATATAGAATGGCCTTACCTGTGAACTGTTTCAGTGTTTTTTGTCTTGGCAATCACTTGAACTGCCTTGGGGAGAGCTTGAGCAGTAGTGAAGAGAACTTTAGGCATTGCCAGGGTCCCCAGGTAGAGCTGCTCAGCTGGGCTGCAGGGAGCCATTTTGTGAGAGAACTACTCTGGCAGGCTCCACACTCTGGGTCCCAGAGCATGAATCAGGCAGGAATTAGTAACCTAGTGACTGAGCACCCTAAAGGCAGGGACTGAGCTGCCTTTTAGCCTTAAAAATTAGAGGCAGAGTGACACAATTTTGGCACATTGGAGACTCGGGCTGTTTCCCTGAGTAGAGTTCAGTGGTGTCACAGCTCATAAAAACCTCAAAATTTTAAACATGGTACTGCCCAGACCTCCATAAGATCTGTGCCACAACCCCGCACGAACTGTGTCTCTGCATGCCCTGACCAGAAACTGCAGGAGCTGTGCAACACTGTACTCTACATCCTGTGTCCTCCTAGCCTTCACACTGGCCCACTCATCTGGCCTGGGATACTGGTAGTTATGTGCCCTCTGGAGCTCTCCCTGCCCCTGTGCAGATCCCTTCTCCTGGCCAGAAACTGCTGGAGCTGGGCTCTCTATGCCAAAGTCACTGGGTGCCAGGCACTCCCAGAACTGTGCACAACACCTTCTGTCCTGTTGCTGGATTCAGGTGTGTCACATTCCAGAGCTGCTTTCAACCAGAACTTCCTAGCTGAAGCAGCCCCAGATGAACTACACAGGGTCATTCCCTACAAAGATCAAGCAACAATAGTGTGATTTCACTGGGTTCTATTCTTGGAGAGACACCTCTACAACTCTGAGGGCAGCCAGAGGCAATGGTGAAAAACAAACATGAGGTGAAATCAACAGAAAAAATCTGGCAATATAAATAAACAGAGTAGATCACCTCCCTCAAGGATCAATGGGTCAGACAAAGCATAAGATCCCATACACAAACAAATAGCTGAGATGTCAGAAATCGAAGTCAAAATCTGGATAGCAAATAAGGTTGAATTAGAACTCAAAGCAGTAACCAAAAGATATCTCAAGAATTCAACAAATTTAAAGAACAAATGACCAATGATTTTGACTCGTTGAGACAAGAAGTTGCATCCCTCAAATATCTGAGAAACACAGTAGAATCCCTCAGTAACAGAATGGAGCAAGAGGAAGAAAAGATTTCTGACATTAAAGACAAAGCTTTGAATGCTCCCAAACTCTAAAAGAGAATGAGAATGGAGGGCAAAACAGATCACACTCTCAGAGAGCTCTGAAATAATTTGAAGAAAATGAATATTCATCTTATAGGGATTCCTGAAAGTGACAAAGTGGCTTCATAAGGCACAGACTCTCCTCTCCATGAGATTATGAAGGAGAACTTTCCAGACATGCCAAGAGATCCTGAAATTTAGATAGCAGACAGTTTCAAAACTTCAGCACATCTCAACCTGAATAAAAAATCCTCCAGACACATCATAATCAATTTCACTAAAGTTAATATGAAGGAGAAAATTCTGAAAGCTGCCAGACAAAAGAAAACCATTACATACAAGGGGAAGAATATTAGAATAACTGCAAATCTCTCTGCTGAAATCTTTCAAGGTAGAAGAGGATGGTCATGAACTTCTAAGCTCATAAAACAAAATAACCTTCAATCCAGTATTCTATATACAGCTAAACTGAGTTTCATTTATGATGAAGAAATTAATTACTTCAATGACATTCAAATGTTGAAGAAATTTGCCATAACTAAACCTGCTATCTAGTAGTTTGTCAGACTTATTTTCCATCAGAACCAGCATAATTCTCCACCAAAAAACTCACCCAGAAAATTTTGACCAAATTCCAACTTCCAAAGTTGCAAAAAGATTAAAAATGTCCACTGGACTCTCAAAAGGCTTATCAATATTCTCAATTAATGTGAATGGTTTAAATTGTCCTCTAAAAAGTCACAGGGTAGCTGACTGGATACAAAAACTCAAGCCAGATATCTGCTGGATCCATGAATCTGATCTTACATTAAAAGACAAATATAGACTCAAAGTGAAAAGATGGTAATCTATATTTCAGGCAAATAGTAAGCAAAAAAAAAAAAAAGCAGGTGTTACAACTCTTTTTGGAGGTGTAATATGCTTTAAACCAACCAAAATAATTAAAGATGAGGGACACTTAATATCTGTTAAAGGTCATACTCAATATGATGAGAACTCTATTATTAATATTTATGCACCCAACCACAATGCAACTCAACTTATAAGAGAAACTCTAACAGACATGAACAACTCAATTTCCTCCACTTCCATAGTAGTTGGAGATTTTAACACCTTTTTAGCTGTGCTAAATAGATCCTTCAAAAAGAAACTAAGCAAAGAAACATCTGGACTTAACACATATCTACAGAACATTTCATTCCAACAAAACTGAATACACATTCTTCTCATTAGCCCATGGTACATTCTCCAAAATTGAACACATCCTAGGCCACAAAGCTAACATCAGCAAATTTAAAAAATAAAAAAAGAAATTATTTTTTGCATCTTCTCACACCATCATGGAATAAAAGTTGATAACTAAATAACAACAGGAACCTGCATACCCAGACCATCACGGAATAAATGTTGAACTAAATAACAACAGGAACCTGCATACCCATACAAAAACATGGAAACTAAACAACCTTATGCTGAAAAATAGATGGGTTATACACAAGATTAAGAAGAAAATCACCTAATTTTTGGAACAAAACAACAATCAAGACAAAAATTACCCCTGGCATACTGCAAAGGGAATCCCAAGAGAGAAATTTATAGCACTGAAAGCCTTCTTCAAGCAAACAGAAAAAGAAGAAGTTAATAACTTAATGGGAAATCTCAAGCAACTGGAGAAGGAAGAAGACTCAAACCCCAAGCCCAGCAGAAGAGAAAAAATAACCAAAATCAGAGCAGAACTAAATAAAATTTAAATCAAAACAATTATACAACAGATCAATAAATCAAAAAAAAAATTTTAGATCAATAAAACAGATAAACCTTTGGCCAATTAAAAAAAAATGAGTAAAATTTCTACTTTCCACAATCAGAAATGGTAAAGATAAAATAACAACAGACCCCTCAGGAATTCAAAAAATCCTTAACAAATACTACAAGGAACTATACTACCAGAAATATGAAAATCTGAAAGAAATTGACCAATACCTGGAAGTATACCACCTACCAAGACTTAGAAAGAATGAAGTGGAAATGTTGAATAGGCCTATATCAAGTTCTAAAATAAAACTATACAAAATCACCCTAAAAAGAAAAGCCCAGGACCAGATGGCCTTACATCAGAACTCTTCCAAACCTTTAAAGAAGAATGAGAGTCTGTACTAAATTTCTTCCAAAATTTAGAAAAGAAGGAATATTACCCAACACAGTCTACGAAGCAAACATCATCTTGATCTCCAAAACAGGGAAAGATCTAATAAAAAAAGAAAATTATAGACCAATATCACTAATGAATATTGATGCTAAAATACTCAGTAAGATCTTAACAATCAGAATCCAAGAACACATCAAAAAAATTATACATTATGAGAAAGTCAAATTTATCCCAGGATCTCAAAGCTTGTTCAATATACATAAATCTATAAATACAATTCAACACATAAACAAACTAAAAGATAAAAAACATATGATTCTTCAATTGATGCAGAAAAAAACTTTTGATAATACCATTTCTTCATGATCAGAACACTTAAGAAAATTAGTATAGAAGGGACATTTCTTAAACTAATAGAGGCCATCTACAGCAAACCCACAGCCAATATCACATTGAATGGAGTTAAATTGAAATTATTTTCACTTAGATCAGGAACCAGGCAAGGTTGCCCATTGTCTCCATTGATGTTTAACATTCTCATGGAAGTTTTGGCCATTGCAATTAGGGAAGAAAAGACGATCAAGGGTATCAACATATGGTTAGAAGAGATCAAACTCTCACTCATATCAGATGATATGATTGTAAATATGGAAAAGACTAGGGATTCGATTACAAAACTTTTAGAAGTGATCAAGAAATACAGCAATGTCTCCGGCTACAAAATCACCACTCATAAATCTGTACCCTTTATATATACCAACAATAACAAGCTGAAAAAACAGTCAAGGACTCTATTTTTTTTCACAGTAGTGCCAAAGAAGATGAAATATTTGGGAGTATACCTAACAAA
>CAUYPK010109194.1:0-15122 GCA_963574355.1 Loris lydekkerianus
TCCGCCATACAAAAAACAAAAGAGGGAATTGTTGGGCCCTGCCATGTGCCTGAGGCCTAGTGCAACTTCCCGAGCCTGACTAGAAGTAGATCCATCGAGCTACTTCTGCATAGCAACGACTCAGCAAGGCCCAGCCTGAAACCGCCTCTACCTAGATACAGCCAATGTGGTACCATGCCACTAGCCGGCCATCACGCACCTCTTCCCCCGCCTTCTTTCCCCGCCCCTTCTCCACAATAAAAAATAAATAAATAAATAAATAAATAAAAAAGAAAATGGAGTGAACAGAGGTTAAATTGTTTACTAAAACCCAAAGCACACAGCTAATTAAGTTGCAATGATTGAACCCAAGCAGTCCATCCAGAGTCTCTGTACCCGGAAGGATGAGGCCACCTTTCCTTCTACCCATCAGGCAGAAAGTATTCGGGTTCCTTCCACCTTGCATCTAGCACTGCTCTCAGCCACTAGTGAGAACAATCCAAAAGAAACAAACCCAGACCCTTGTGGGGTGATAATATCACTCGAGAGTTTAATAATAGTAGTAATACAACTAGCTTACATTTTCAGCCTTTACGGTGTGTCCTAAGCATTTTACACGTATTTATTCATTTAGTCTTCACAACAGCTCTGTAAAGTAGAATCCCCATTTTACTGAGGGCTGTAACAATGAGCCTTAATTCCTACAATAGAGAGTGGTAGGATCAGATGGAAGCCATGGCAGCTGGATGCCAGAGCCCCAGCTTTTAACTGAATTTTTTCAGTTTTTGGCCTGGGCTAAGCTTGAACCCACCACCTCCAGCATATGGGGCTGGCGCTCTACTCCTTTGAGCCACAGGCACTGCCCCCTGAAACTCTTTTCTTACCTTTTTTCCTGTCCCAAGATCTCCCAGGCCTGCTCCTGCTGAGCTAGGAGGAGCTTCTTCCTGCAGGGTCCAGCCTTGCTCACCACACACGGCCCAGAGCCCCTCTCCCCTGAGGCATCTGGGAGGTGAGATGGGCACTTAAGGAAGGGAGGGGATGGGAACTCCATCAGGAACTCCCCAGGCCCAGCCATCTCTACACGCAAAGGCCCAGGCTATCACCATCTCTCTGTACAGACCTTGAGTTGTCCTCCCCACACCCTACCTACCTTCCCCTGCAGTGCAGGCTCCCAGTTTGCTTCTGGGTGGGGGACAAGTCTGGGGTAAGGCTCCAGACCAACAGCCTCCGGGGCTGCGGCAGAAAGCACTAAGCTTTCCCTAGCTCCTTCCTCAATCCTGCCAAGCTCCCCCCCCCCCCCATTTCCATCCCAGGTAAAACCCTACCTCTTCCCACTCTCAGGAGTTAGGAGGGGACAGGCCTTGGTTTATCCATCCGTTCCCTCTCTCCCTTCCTCCCTTTTTTCATTCCCCTGACAACCAAACCAGACCCATCAAGGCGAAGGACCCGGCAGCTGTGCTGGAAGAGACTAATGGCTCAGAAGGAAGGAGGGGCCTAGAGAGGAGAGGAAGGCGGATAGGGATGTGAGCAGGTGGGGCGTTGGCCCTGACCCATCTCAGAGGATGCACAATGGGGGGAGGGGTTCTCTGCCCTGGAATATGGATGAACTGGCCAGCCAGGGAGCTGCCCTCCTCATCCCCAGACAGAGATCCAGATCCAAACCTACTTCCGCAAACACACAGCTCTCATCCTCAGGTCCAATCTGAGGCAGATCTATCCTACAGGCGAGGTCTAGAGTCCCTGGGCACAGCAGCAGTCCCAGGGCTCCTGGCAGACCCAGCAGGCCTCAGCAACCTGACTCCTGCAGACTGTCCTTGCTGTCTGTCCACCTTGGCCTGCCTGTCCACCCTGGGCAGCTGACATACAAAGGCCAGAATCAGCCTTTTCACTAACTCTGGGGTGGGGGACGTTATGAAGGGATGTGTGGCCGTGTGTTTGTGTGTTTCTGTGTATAATGTAAGTTCATATAGGTACATGGGATTATGCGTATGCACCTTCGTGCACGTTTGTGGGTCTGTTCTGGAGCCTTCTCTCTTCTTTCTGCCCTTGGGGATGGGTGCCTTCTCTTTTCCCACCTCTTCCCCAACCAGCCCCACCCATCCCTGGGTACCTGCAACTCCTCCATACTGACACCAATGCCTGCCGGTCCATCCATCTATCTGCTTTGGCAGCAGCTGTTGGCCCTCAGCCCTCTCCCCTCCCTACCTCAGGAATCACTCTCATTCCCGGAAGGTCTGTGACTGAGCAGTCAGTGGGGGGTGGGGGATGGGGGAGAATCCAGTAAACCCAGACAGCATACAGCAGCCACGCAGCTGGCTTCTAGCATGGCACACTCTCCAGTGGGATCCAGATGTTTCCACCTATGACGTTCCCACCCTGTTGGGGTAGTCCAGGTTTGGAGGCTGTGTCTTTAAGGCTGAAACATCAGCAGGCAACCTCTGCTGGGCCAAATGTTCAGAGAGGGGGAGGGGAGTTGGTCAGTCCATTAGCCGCAGAGCTGGCGCCAGATACCAACCCTTCTCCCAGCCCTGGGGATTAGGTAGAGACCAGCCCTTCCTCAGCCCCTCTACCTCTGCTCTCCTGTCCCCCATTTCACACTAGGCATGGTGAAGGAGTGGGTAGTTGACAGAAAGTAGAGCCCAGCATTTAGGAGACAGGTTGAGGCACAAGCTCTGGAGCCTAAGCCAGACCAACTTTCTCCACCTGGCCTTCTCCCCACTCATGTGCCAGAAGCCTGCACTTTAACCCCAGATCCTCCTGTCCCCCAATTTTTACCAGCTCTTTCAGACAAGGACCTCAGATCGAGTCAGGCCCTGCCACCCTAGGCTCTAGCTTCCAATGCTTGCTGGAAGGTGCTGACCCTGGCCTGCATGTGGTTGTCATCCTGCTTCCTTTCCTGCCAGCAACAGGGGGAACCAAGTAGGCAGAGCAGCAGCAAGCAGGGAGGGGAGGGTGCTGTTCCGCAGGGGTGGGGCATCCCCCTCCCCACACTCTCCCGGGCTGTCAGGCCAGTGGGAGGAGCTGCCCATGCCCCCCCTGAGACCGCAAGGCTATAAAGCCGCCTGGCAGCGGTCTGCGGCTCCTTCCCAGCCCCTGGCCTAGCTACGAACAGTGACTGCCCATCTTCGGCCACCATGAGCCACCACCCGTCGGGCCTACGGGCCGGCGTCAGCTCCACCTCATACCGCCGCACCTTCGGGCCACCGCCCTCACTATCCCCCGGGGCCTTCTCCTACTCGTCCAGCTCTCGCTTCTCCAGCAGCCGCCTGCTGGGGTCAGCGTCCCCGAGCTACTCCGTGCGCCTGGGCAGCTTCCGAGGACCCCGAGCTGGCGCGGGCGCCCTTCTGCGCTTGCCTTCGGAGCGCCTCGACTTCTCCATGGCTGAGGCCCTCAACCAGGAGTTCCTGGCCACACGCAGCAACGAGAAGCAGGAGCTGCAGGAGCTTAACGATCGTTTCGCCAGCTTCATTGAGAAGGTGCGCTTCCTGGAGCAGCAGAACGCGGCCCTGCGTGGGGAGCTTAGTCAGGCCCGGGGCCAGGAGCCGGCGCGCGCCGACCAGCTGTGCCAGCAGGAGCTGCGCGAGCTGCGGCGAGAGCTAGAGCTGCTGGGACGCGAGCGCGACCGGGTGCAGGTGGAGCGCGACGGGCTGACGGAGGACCTGGCAGCTCTCAAGCAGAGGTCAGGGGGCAGGATTGGGCGGCGGCCGTCGAGGCGGTTGCTCTTCTCCCTCCTCCCTTCCCAATCAGCAGCCCAAGGGCGTGGCTCCCCTTACCAACCCAATGTGTATAGGCAGCATCTTCGCCTTTGGGTTCCAAACCCTCACTTGGCTCTGAGAGTCTGAAGAGGTGTGGAAGGAGTATCTATGCCTCCCGCATGTACTAAGGAGACCTCGTCAGCTCCCAGCCCTTTAGTGAGAAAGTGGGGTCCATTCCATCAGGCAGCCTGAAGCTCTCCTTGTAGAGTGCTGGGCAGCAGCAGCATCTAACCTGAAGCTGGGGGGCGCTGTCTGGGGTGAGAGCTGAGGGCCTTAATCCTGCAACTCTGCCTCTGCGCCTCGTTCCCCTAGGTTGGAGGAGGAGACGCGCAAGCGGGAGGATGCAGAGCACAACCTCGTGCTCTTCCGCAAGGTGAGCTGAGGTTCCTCTTACAGTTCCGCCCCTTCATCCCTACCCCCAGCCTGAGTATCCAGGAGTAGCATCGGTATGTGTGCAAGGGTTGGGGCAACCACACGCCTCCAGAAGCAGGCAGGGAAGACCTGACCCTTCCTTAGCCTAACCAGCCCCTTCCTTCTCTTGAACCCCACTGCCATCCCACAAAGGACGTGGACGATGCCACCCTGTCCCGCCTGGAACTAGAGCGCAAGATCGAGTCTTTGATGGATGAGATTGAGTTTCTCAAGAAGCTGCACGAGGAGGTGGGTGGACCCAGGTATCAAGGGTGGCTTCGGAAGTTAGAGGGGGTGGTCTCACTGGAGTTGCGTAGAGGAAGCTCTGGAGTAGGATGACAGGTGGAGTGGCAGAATCGTCCCGAGGATGAGAAGTGAGATTGGCTGGGTAGACTGTCCCTCAACCCCTCCACAGGCGGTCTGATTCCCGCCCTTGCGCCCCCTAATGGCAGACAGCTGGGCTGGACCCTTGTGACCTGGCAGCTGCGTTAGCGCCACCAGACAGCAGGGAGCGTCTTCCTGGGGTCGCTGCACTCCCTGGTGCCCCCTTCTGTTCTTTTTTATGTGCTCTGTGTGGCCCCGCGTGGGATTTGCGCCGTCGGGTCGCCCACTGACTGTAGGAGCTTCGAGACCTGCAGATGAGCGTGGAGAGCCAGCAGGTGCAGCAGGTGGAGGTAGAAGCAACTGTGAAGCCGGAACTGACGGCGGCACTGAGGGACATCCGAGCACAGTACGAAAGTATTGCAGCGAAGAACCTGCAGGAGGCGGAGGAGTGGTATAAGTCCAAGGTGGGAGAGAGGGTTTAGGAGGGAAGTGCTGCGTCGGGGTGGCGCGTCCAGGCCGGCTCAAGCCCAGGTCGCCCCGCCCTTGCTTCGCAGTACGCGGACCTGTCCGATGCCGCCAACCGGAACCACGAGGCCCTGCGCCAGGCCAAGCTGGAGATGAATGAGTCCCGACGCCAGATCCAGAGTCTGACATGCGAGGTTGATGGGCTCCGCGGCACGGTGAGTACGGAACTGCGCGCCCAGGCCCAGGAAGAGGACGATGAAAGGTCCCTTGACTGGCCCTTCCTCGCCCCGCCCCAGAACGAGGCGCTGCTCAGACAGCTGCGGGAGCTGGAGGAGCAGTTCGCCCTGGAGGCAGGTGGGTACCAGGCGGGTGCCGCGCGGCTCGAGGAGGAGCTGCGGCAGCTAAAGGAGGAGATGGCGCGGCACTTGCGTGAGTACCAGGAGCTCCTTAACGTCAAAATGGCCCTAGACATAGAGATCGCCACCTACCGCAAGCTGCTAGAAGGCGAGGAGAGCCGGTAAGGGGCGGAGACCTGGGCGTGGCGTGGCAGAAGGAGGTTGGGGCTGGACACAGGGGAGGGGCGTGGCCTGCCCAGGGGGCGCTGACCTCGTGCATCACCTCCAGGATCTCCGTGCCTGTCCATTCCTTTGCCTCCTTGAATATAAAGACCACTGGTGAGTCTTCCACGTCGGGTTTTTACTTGTGCACGTCTGCCCTGATCGGACTTTTGCTCTGGCTCTTTCAGGGATCTGCTTTCTTCACGAGACCGCCCAGTCCTGGCCTATGCCTGCGCCTACCACCCATCAAGCCCCGCCCCGCCCCTGCCCCTGAGGATGGGAGTGGGAGCATAAAAGGAGAGAAACCCTAAGGCTTCCCACTCCCACGCCTCATCCTGTTCTCTCCAGTGCCTGAGGTGGAGCCTTCCCAAGACAGCCACAGCCGGAAGATGGTTCTGATCAAGACAATCGAGACCCGGGATGGGGAGGTGAGACAGGATCCTCTGATACCAGGACCCCATCGTTTCCCATGCTGTTTCTGAGCCGCAGCCTGGCTGCGGCTGATCCTAGGGTGATGTGGGTGGGTGGTTCTTCGGAAGAGACAAGGAGAAACAGAAGGTGGATGGATAAACCGGAGCCTCAGCTGGTTATGCCAGCACCGAAATCCAAAGAAGCTGGAAGAAGAGCGGCGCTGAATGGTCCATTCTTGTCATGTGCCTTGGCCCCAGCAGGTAGTGACGGAGTCCCAGAAGGAGCAGCGCAGTGAGCTGGACAAGTCGTCTACTCACAGCTACTGAACCCATTGGTCTGGAGATCCCTGCCCCTGCCCTGGGCCTGCTCTAAGCCCATATCCTAACACCAGTCCTGAATTAGACTCCCCTCCCTCTGCATGTGTCTAAGATGGGTTCCAGTACCCCCCTTTCCTGGCCCACAGCCAAGCCCTACCCAACTAGCAGTTGCTGGACATGTCCCTGCCCTGACACAGATGTGACTTGTGCCCTCCTCCTTTTCCTACTGTGGTAAAAATCCAGTGACACCCTCCACACACACACACACAAGTCTCTCCAGCCATGATCCTGTGGCCAATGGGTGGGCCAGGGTCAGAGTTTCACTTTTGAATCAAGTAAAGCTGCTGTTAAGAGAAACTGTTCCAGTGCATCTGTGTCTGTGGGAGCTAGACTGGACCTGAGGGCGGAGCCTCGGCAGAATCTTCCTTTGTCTCTAGTCTTTCTGACTCCCATACGTTGGTATTTATGACTCCTCGTGACCCCTCTGGGTTTTCTCCTATCTCTCCATCCATTCCTTCTTAGTGTCCAGCTGCCTGCTGGGTGTCCCAACAGAGCTCTCACCTCCCTCTCAGTCTGAATTCATGTTCGTTTTCTGATTCCCCACCCCGGAAGAAGACAGCATTAGCGCACCTATCACCCAAATTAGAATTTACCTCAGCCTACACACTTTTATTTTCTTTGACTACCCCTGATACTATGAAGCCTGTTTCCTAACTCTTGCAAGTCTGTCTAGTTCTTCCCATCCCCATGACCACCCCCTAGTCCAGGCTACTATGAACTTTGTCTGGGTTATGTTATCTGCATTATGAGTGGTTTCCTTACCCTGGCCTTGCCCAGCGACCTACCTGAATCTATTCAATATCCTTAGATAACAACTTAAATTCTGCTATGACCACTCCTGCACCTGCTTGAAAGTGTGTTATTTCCACACTGTCCACCAACTCCGTTCCATGCTACCCTTGTTTTCATGTCAAAATCCACTTCTGGATTTAAGATTGTCTTCACTCAATTATGGTGCTAGGTACAGGGAATAATCCAGAGTCCCTGTTCCCAAGGAGATGAATAAGCAGAAAATTGTTACCTCCAGCTGAGTGCCCTGCCTGGGATAAGCAGATGGTGGTGTTGTAACAAGAAGAGGAGTGCCTAACCTAGTATTAGGGGGTGGGATAGCGACAGCTTCCCAGAGAGATGACATCACACCTGACCACTGAAGGAAGAGCAGCAGTTAGGTGAAGCAGGGAGAGAAGAACTTTTTAGGTAAAGAAATCATCCAGGAAGTTAGAGAGAGAAAGTTTGGGAACAGAAGTCCCGTAATGCTGGAGTGAAGGATAGAATGGAAGGAACGGTGTTAAGCCTGGAAAGATAAAATAAGGACAAAATCATGCAGGGCTTGATAAGCCATTTTAAGACTTCCATAGCCAGAGCAGCACCTGTGGCTCAGTGAGTAGAGCACCGGCCCCATATACTGAGGGTGGCAGGTTCAAACCCAGCCCCGGCCAAACTGCAACAGCAACAACAAAAAAATAGCTGGGCATTGTGGTGGGTTCCTGCAGTCCCAGCTACTGGGAGGCTGAGGCAAGAGAATCACCTAAGCCCAAGAGCTCGAGGTTGCTGTGAGCTGTGACGCTACGGCACTCTAGCTAAGGGTGACAAAGTGAAACTTTGTCTCTAAAAAAAAAGAAAAATCTGAGTGTTGTGCCATGGCTCAGCCTAGGTCACAGAAACCATAAACTCAAGCTTTTGCCCTGGGTAGAGTGCTATGGTGTCATAACTCACGGGAACCTTCAACTCTTGGGCTCAAGAGATCCTCTTACCTCAGTTTTTCTATTTTAGTAGAGATGGTATCTCGCTTTTGCTCAGGCTAGTCTCACTGGTGAGCTCAAGCTATCCACCTGCATTGGCCTTCCAGTGTGCTAGTATTACAGGTGTGAGCCACCATGTCCAGCCCATTTTTAAAATTTTAGATTGTCATTTTAAAAAATTAAAAAGACCATAATTAAACACGTTTAAATGTGGGGAGAATTTAAAAAATTAAGTTGTCATGAGTGAGCTCAGCCATTTGTTAAAATGGTATGTGTACACCTTAGACTTGGTTGTGATTGAAAAGTTTTAGGAAAATTCCAAGTCCAATTCTAATCAAGGTGATCTGATATTAACCTCAACAAGACAGGGCTGGGATTTGACTGTAATTAAGAATGCTTATACTGGCTCGGTGCCTGTGGCTCAAGCAGCTAAGGCGCCAGCCATATAACCTGAGCTAGCGGGTTCAAATCCAGCCCGGGCCCGCCAAACAACAATGACAGCTGCAACCAAAAAATAGCCAGGCATTGTGGCGGGTGCCTGTGGTCCCAGCTACTTGGGAGGCTGAGGCAAGAGAATCACTTGAGCCCAGGAGTTGGAGGTTGCTGTGAGCTGTGATGTGACAGCACTCTAACCAGGTGAGGCTCTGTCTCAAAAAAAAAATAAATAAAAATAGAATGCTTATACTTGGGGGCAGCACCTGTGGCTCAGTGAGTAGGGCACTGGCCCCATATACCGAAGGTGGTGGGTCCAAACTGCAGCAAAAAATTGCCAGGCATTGTGGCAGGCGCCTGTGGTCCCAGCTACTTGGGAGGCTGAGGCAAGAGAATTGCCTAAGCCCAGGAGTTGGAGGTTGCTGTGAGCTGTGTGACACCACGGCACTCTACCGAGGACAATAAAGTGAGACTCTGTCTCTACAAAAAAAAAGAAAAAGAGAAAAAGACCTGCTTAAACCACATTGATTTTATTGTACTCTGCTTGTTGGAAAAAGGTTAACTGAAGGGAGAGAGTTTTCATTACATTTGTAAAAAGGTCATCTCAGAGGTGAGGGTGCAGCCACACATATTTTATACTGTTCTATAGAGAACCAGACTGTGGAGGGCATATGTATCCTGAGCCCTACTGAGGTGCCCACTGTTATAGCAGGGATAATCAGGGGCCACCTACAGAGTATAGAAGACAGAGTTCAATTATCTGGGTTGCAAGGAACAGAGACTAATCAAATATCTCAGACAAGGGGGAGTTGATTGTGAGTTTCCATGCAGAAATAAGGACAAGAATTGCCACTGCATGGAGTATGGGGAGTGCTTCACAGGAACTGGGAAACACCTGTACAACCTGACCTCATGGAAAGAATGAGCCCAGTTGGACCTCACAGAGCCTATGAAGTGACCAATAGTGCCCTTAGCAGGAGAGACACACTGCTTCCTAGCCCAAGGTTCCAAGTCTTCTATTGCTCCGTTCATGATGAATGAATGACCATGCCAAGCTAATTAAAAAAAAAATTTGTAGGCTCGGTGCCTGTAGCTCAAGCATCTAAGGCACCAGCCACATACACCTGAGCTGGTTCAAATGCAGCCCAGGCCCACCAAACAACAAAGACGGCTGCAACCAAAAAATATCCGGGCATTGTGGCAGGCACCTGTAGTCCCAGCTACTTGGGAGGTGGAGGCAGGAGATTGCTTGAGCCCAGGAGTTGGAGGTTGCTGTGAGCCGTGATGCCACAGCACTCAACCCAGGGTGACAACTTCAGGCTCTGCATAAAATAAATAAACAAAAATTGTAGCGATGCATTTTCATTCTGTTGCTGGTCTTGAACTCCTGGCCTCAAGCAATTTTCCCACCTCAGCCTCCCAGAGTGCTAGGATTACAGATGTTAGCCACCACTCCTGGTCATTCTTACTTGTAGCTTTGATCTCCCCATGGCATCCATGTTTTCCAAGGCCTAGTAGCAATTGTATGCTGACTTCCCTTCCGGGCTTTCTTTGGTTCTGTTCTCACTTCCCATCACAGAAGGTCTTCCACTTTATCAGTATTATCACATTAATGAATACTCCCTATCCCCTCCCTAAGGCATACCACCTGATGTATAAAACGTGCTGAGCTCTTTTTTAAAATGTATTTTTATCATTTTCTTGACTAAGTGCAGTCAGAACCAACTCCCCAGAAGGGGGCGCCTGCCACACGCCCGGCTATTTTTTTTTTGTTGTTGCAGTTGTCATTGTTGTTCAGCAGGCCTGGGATAGATTCCAACCAGCGAGCCTCGGTGTATGTTGCTGGCCCTGTGCTACAGGCGCCGAGCTGCATGCTGAAGCTCTTGAGACTGGTTGGCTGCTCTAGCTCCCTGCACACTTCGGCTCCCACAGGTTGAGTTAACAAATGTTAAATGCATAATGAATGTTGGTTGTATTTGTTCCTAAATCTGTATTTGACACTTATACTTGCTATATAATCCTGTAGTTTAACATTTCTTAAAACAGTTGAAAGAATGTGAAAAGTACAATTTTCATTTAACAGATGGCATAGTGGTTAAGAATTTCTACATTTGAATATTGGATCTGCATACCAGATGCATGATCTTGTGAAATACACTTTACTTGTCCTTGCCTGCCTCAGTTTCCCAATCTGTAAAATGGACACAATAGTTGTATAATAGTTACTTTATAGAATTTCTGTGCAGATGAAATGAGATGACTGATGCAGATCTGGGTGGACTTGGTTGTCCTGTAGGCAAGGCAATAGTGACATGGTTCAGAATATGGCCTCCTAGACTCCTTCCCTTACTGGGTAGCCAGAAATTGATCATAAATTGTAAACCAAGGGGTTTGTTTGTTTGTTTTAGAGGCAGAGTCTCACTTTGCTGCCCCCGGTAGAGTGGCATGGCGTCATAGCTCACAGCAACCTCCAGCTCTTGGGCTTAGGCGATTCTCTTGCCTCAGCCTCCCAGGTAGGTACAGGCACCCGCCACAACGCCCAGCTTTTTTTTTGCAGTTTGGCTGGAGCCACGTTTGAACCCGCCACCCTCAGTATATGGGGCCGGTGCCCTACGCACTGAACCACAGGCGCCACCCAGGATTACAGTTTTAGATGTTCTTCAATAGTGTAAACATCAAAGTTTTTTTTCTGTTGTGAGTGGAAAGCTTGAACATATGATGCAGCTTTTCATACTACATTAATTTCTTACTGGTGTTGTAACAAATTACCACAAACTTACCAGCTTAAAATCACAAATTTATTACCTTATAGTTCTGGGGTCAGAAGTCTAAGATGTGTCAGATGAGCACCATTCCTGCTGGAGCCGTTTCAAGATTCCTTGACATTTTCAGCTTCTAAAGACAGCCCACATCCCTTGGGTGTGGTCCTCTTTTGTCTTCAAAGCCAGGAATTGTAATCACTCCAAACTCTACTTCAGATATGACATCTTCTCTGACTCTGACCCTCCTGCACCTCTCTTATAAGAATCCTCGTTATTGGCCAGGTGCAGTGGCTCATGCCTGTAATCCTAGCACTCTGGGAGACTCTGGGAGACTGAGGTGGATCGCTTGACCTCAGAAGTTCTAGACCAGCCTGAGCAAGAGTGAGACCCCGTCTCTGTGAAAAACAGAACCACTAGCTGGGTGTGGTGATGGGCACTTGTAGTCTCAGCTGCTTAGGAGGCTGAGGCAAGAGGATCTATTGTGCCCAAGAGTTTGAGGTTCCTGTGAGCTATGATGCCATGGCACTCTACCCAGGGCAACAGAGTGAAACTTTGCCCCCCCCCAAAACAAACAAACAAACAAAAAAATTAATTATTACATTGGGTGTACTATAATGATCCAAGATGACCTCCCTACCTCAAAAATAAAAAATGAGACAGAGTCACTTTGTTGCCCTCTGTAGACTGCTGTGGTGTCACAGTTCACAGCAACTTCAAACTCTTTGGGCTTAAGGAATTCTCTTGCCTCAGCCTTCCAAGTAGCTGGGACTACAGGCACCCACCACAACACCTGGCTATTTTTGTTGTTGTTGCAGTTGTCACTGTTGTTTAGCTGGCCCCAGGCCGGGTTCAAATCTGCCACCCTTGGTGCATGTGGTTGGCACCATAACCACTGTGCTACAGGCACTGCCCCTTCTACCTCAAAATTCTTAAACACATTCTTGAAGTCCTTTTTGCATGTAAGAACATATATGCACAGATTCTGGGGATAGGATGTAGACATCTTTTGAGAAGAATGTTATTATCCCTATCATAGTCTTCACTCTGGCCTCCAAAGATTCATGTTCTCACATGGAAAATATATTCATCCCATTTCGAGGTTTCCAAAAAGTCTGTAGCCATTACAGTACCAACTTGAGTACAAAACTTCATTTAGCTGTCATCAGCTCAAAAGTCCCAAATCTCATCAGTTAAATTATCTAAATTAAGTATGGGTGAGGTTCTTGGTGTAATCACTCCTAAGGAAAAATTCCTCTGCTTCTCTGGACCTGTGGATTTAGAAAAGAAGTTATTTGATCCAGGGTCAGCGCCCGTGGCATGGTTGTTACGGCTCCAGCCACATACACCGAAGGTGGCAAGGTTTGAACCCAGTTGGGGCCAGCTAAACAACAATGACAACTGCAACAAAAAACAGCCAGGTGTTGTGGCGGGCGTCTACAGTCCCAGCTACTTACTTGAGAGGCTGAGGCAAGAGAATCGCCTAAGCCCAGGAGTTGGAGGTTGCTATGAGCTGTGATGCCATGCACTCTACTGAGGGCGATAAAGTGAGACTCTGTCTCTTAAAAAAAAAAGGAGTTATAGACATTTTGGCTTGGTGCCTATAGCTCAAGTGGCTAGGGTGTCAGCCATATACACGGGAGCTGGCTAGTTGGAATCCAGCCCAGGCCTGCCAAACAACAATGACAACTATAACCAAAAAATAGCCAGGCGTTGTGGCAGGTGCCTGTAGCCAAGCTATTTGGGAGGCTAAGGCAAGAGGATTGCTTTAAGCCCTAGAGTTTGAAGTTGCTATGAGCTGTGACGCCACGGCACTCTACCCAGGGGACAGCTTGAGACTCTGTCTCAAAAAAAAAGAAAAAGTTATAGACATTTCATGCAAAAAAGGATAAAAATGTAAAGAAAAAAGGAGTTACTGGTCTGAAACAATTTCAAAACCCAACTGGGAAAACATCATGTAGCCAAAGCCAGGTAATAATCCTATGTGGTTCCTGGTTTCCAATCCTGGCCATGCAGTAGTCCCCTTGGAGTTATCCTTCCTTTTCCATGCGTTTTCCTTTTTTTTTTTTTTTTTTTTCCTGGAGACAGAATCTCGCTTTGCCCTTGGTAGAGTACCATGGCATTATAGCTCACAGCAGCCTCAAACTCTTGGGCTCAAGTGATCCTCTTGCCTCAGCCTCCTGAGTAGCTGGGATTATAGATATCCATCACAATGCCCGGCTATTTTTGAGGTGGGGTCTTGCTCTGGCTCGGGCTGGTCTGGAACCTGTGAGCTCAGGCAATCCACCCGCCTCAGCCTCCCAGAGTGCTAGGATTACAGGTGTGAGCCACCATGCCCTGCCCTCCATGTGTTTTTGTCTGTTATTTGGGAGTATGACAGCTTTCTTTCATTTTGCCCTCTTTGTTCCTTTCAGTACAAGCTGGCAGTGTTTCCGCTTGTTTAGCATTCTTTTTTTTTTTTTGCAGTTTTTGGCCGGGGCTGGGTTTGAACCCACCACCTTCGGCATATGGGGCCAGTGCCCTCCCCACTTTGAGCCACAGGCGCTGCCCCTTGTTTAACATTCTTAAGAACATTGTAGATCTCCTCTGTGTGTCTCAGGGATTCATTTCATTAGACAAGAGACTCTGCCACAAATCTTTTTGAAAGATCTCATTTCTATGCTTGGCTTATGCTTAGACAACTGAGGAGATCCATGAGCCACATGCCTTATCTCTCACAAGGGGCCCCTTGTGTGACTGAATACTCTGACCTTTGATACTTCCTAGGCACTAGCAAGAGATTGTCCAGGTACACCCTTGCATTTCTCTTCATAGCACATTTTCCTGACAATGACTGGTCAAATTTAACATACTTGGCCTTATGGGTAGATTGTTACTATTAAGTAGCAAGAAGAAACCAAGCCCACCTCAATACTTTGCAACACAACTAAATATCCAAGTTCATCCACACAAGGTCTGTTTTCTACATAAGTAGACACAATTCTGCTGAGCTTTCTGCCACTATATAAAAAATATCCCTTTTCTGGGAGGCTGAGCCAGGAGGTTCACTGGAGGTTAGGAGTTCGAGCCAGCCTGAGCAAGTACAAGACCCAGTCTCTACAAAAAGGGATAGAAAAATTAGCCAGGCATGGTGGTGTGTTCCTGTAATCTCAGCTAATTGAGAGGTTGAGGGGAGAGGATGACTTAAACGCAGATGTTTGAAGTTGCTGTGAGCTATGCTGCCGTGATGGCACTCTAGGCTGGGGCAAGACAGGGAGACTCTGTCTCAAAATAAAGTGTTTCAGGCTGAGTGCCCATAGCTCAGTGGTTAGGGCTCTGGCCACATGCTCCGGGGCTGGTGGGTTTGAACCCAACCCGGGGCTAAACAAAAACAAAACAAACAAACAAAAAATAGTCGGGCATTGTGGCAGGCACCTGTAGTCCCAGCTACTAGGGAAGCTGAGGCAAGAGAATCACTACTTAAGTCCAAGATTTGAGGTTGCTGTGAGCTATGATGCCATAGCACTCTACCAAGGGCGACAAAATGAAACTCTGTCTCAATTTAAAAAAAAAACAAACGTGGGTGGCACCTGTGGCTCAGTGAGTAGGGTGCCGGTCACATATACCAAGGGTGGTGGGTTTGAACCCAGCCTGGCCAAACTGCAAAATAAATACATACATACATACATAAGTCTTTCAGGTTGCCCCATAGCACAGTGGGTAGGGCATCAGCCACATACACCAAGGCTGGTGGGTTGGAGTGCAGTCCAGGCCAGCTAAAATCAGCAATGAGGCCGGGCGTGGTGGCTCACGCCTGTAGTCCCAGCGCTGTGGGAGGCCGAGGCGGGTGGATTGCCTGAGCTCAGAGGTTCAAGACCAGTATGACCAACATTGAGCCAGAGTAAGACCCCGTCTCTACTTAACATCAAAA
>CAUYPK010109199.1:0-12957 GCA_963574355.1 Loris lydekkerianus
GGATTGATGGGATTACACCTGTGGTGCATCTTACAAGGATATATGTAAAACTTGGCAAATGTGGAATGTAAATGTCTTAGCAAAATAACTAAGAAAATGCCAGGAAGGCTATGTTAACCAGTGTGATGAAAATGTGTCAAAGGATCTATGAACCAAGTGTATGGTGCCCCATGATCACATTAATGTACACAGCTATGATTTATAATAAAAAATAAATAAATAAATAAATAAATAAGAAGGAACCATCAAAATTAAGATTAAAATTCAAACTGAGGAAAATGTTTGCAGCAACTACAACAAAGAGTGGCTTTGCTTTATAAAAAGCTGCAGCAATTCAGTAAGAAAAATGTGAAGAACTCTAAATATAAAGATGCAAGGATATGTATGGACAGGTCACAGAAGAGGCACTGTGACTAATCAATGATTATAAAGTCCACAGAGAAGGGAACCTCGTCTATGTGTCATCATTGTCGCCCTCATTCCAGGGACAATCCTTGGTTCCTATATTCAGTAAATACAATTGTGCATCACTTAACCTTTTTGTTGTTTGTTTGCTTGAGACAGAGTCTCACTTTCTTGCCCTCAATAAGGTGCCATGGAGTAATAGCTCATAGCAACCTCAAACTCCTGGGCTCAAGCAATCCTCTTGCCTCAGCCTCACAAGTATCCGTGACTAGAGGTGCCCACCAAAATACCCAGCTGTTTTATAGAGATGGGGTCTCTCTAGCTCAGGCTGGTCTCAAACTCATGAGCTCAGCAATCCATCCGCCTCGGCATCCCAGAGTGCTGGGATTACAGGCGTGAGCTGGGATTATGTTTCAAGAAATGCATCCTTGGGCACTGTTGTCATGTGAACACCACAGTGTACTCACACAAACCTATATGGAACAGCCTGCTCTACACCTTTCCAGCTCCACAACAGTCAGATGCTCTTCACTTGCTCTGCTCCCTACCCCATCTGACTTGTAAGATCAGCCATAGGTGGCACCCATCCAAATCTCGAGACGTTCTCCTGTGCTAATGTTAAATACAGATCCCCGTGCAGGCTGGCTTCCTGTGGATGGACTTTGCTTACGTCATTTATCTTTTCCCCAGAGTAGCTTCCTCGCCTGACAACCCTACTTCTTTTTTTTTTTTTTTTTTTTTTTTCAGGTTGATCAAAGTAGACAAAGGGCCAAAGTTTATTAAAACAGTACATCCCATAGAAGGCACTGGTCGACCCTCATCAAGTGGAAAAAACCCTGGGTTTAATAAGATTTTTTTTCTTTATGCTGACTTCCTAAATATATGTTATCGGGGGGGAGAGTAATATATTTATAATTTTTCTTGGAAAAGGAAAGAAATTTCCAGAATGGAGAATCCTCTTCTTTAATATCCTTGTAAGGCAATTTCTGGGGGTAGTCATGGTATTTTTAAACCGTCATGGAACAAGTATATATAATATTTACTATTTTCATAAAAATGGGTGACTTGAAGATACTGTCATCTTGTACATACTCCACAGACCAGTCCCCCCCCACTCCCGGAGACAGAGTCTTTCTTTGTCACCCCCTGGTATAGTGCTATCGCATCATAGCTCACAGCAACCTCAGACTCTTGGGCTCAAGCAATTCTCTTGGCCTCAGTAGCTGGGACTATAGGCGCCCACCACAATGCCCAGCTTCTTCTAGAGATGGGGTCTTAACTCTAGCTCAGGATGGTTTTGAACCTGTGAGCTCAGGCGATCTGCCTGCCTTGGCATCCTGGAGTGCTGGGATTACAGGCGTGAGCCACCGCGCTCAGCCCACGAACCACTTTTTACAGCCTTCCCATCTCCTCCCTTTGTGGCCTCTCAAACCAGGAGAGCCATTTTCATAAGTCAAACATCTGCTTAGTCTAGGAAACATTCTCAACGTGTTATTTTTTTCTTGGAAGCCCAGTAGTCAATTTGCTCCTTTTATAACGAACAAAGCGTCTCAGGGTCCACCTGCTCCTCTTTCTCCTTATGCCTATTTAATAGCTTGAACACAATTAAAAAACATTGTTACATCATTGACATTTCTAGAGTATTTCTCCTATATAAATGATTAGATGAGATTATGATTAGAAAAGCTTGAGAAATATTTAAAGAGTTTGTCAATTCTTCACATTGCTAGATTTTCACTATGAATAATTTTATGTACTGAAGAGTGTGAGTACTGCTAAAAGAATTGGCCACTTTCTTCATATTTGTAGGGGTTTTCTCTGTTATGAATTTTTTATGTGTAGAAAGATTTGAGCACAAATGAAAAGATTGTCACATTCTTCACATTTCTAGTGTTTGCCTTCAGCATGAATTATTTTATGTATAGAAAACTATGACTACTGGCAGGTTTCACCACATTCTTTACATTCCTAGAATTTTTCTCTGGTATGCTTTCTCTTATGTCTACTGAGACTTGAGCACCACTTAAAGCTTTGCCACATTCTTCTCATTTGTAAGATTTCCCTTAATATGAATTTTCTTATGTTTAGGAAGGTCTGAGCATATTTGTCATATTTGTAGGTTTCTGTCCTGTGTGAATTCTCTTATGTTCAATCAGCTGTGATCCTGCTTTCAAAACTTTGCCACAATCTTCACATTTGTAGTGTTTCTCTCTGGTATGAGTTTTTTTTTTTTTTTTTTTTTTTTTTTATGTATAGTCAGGTATGAACCTGAGTTAAAGGCTTTGCCACATCTTCACATTTGTAGGGCTTCTCTCCAGTATGAATTGTCCTATGTTTAATGAGGTATGAGACTGCTTTAAAGACTTTGCCACAATCTTCACAATTGTAGGGTTTCTCTCTAGTATGAATACACTTATGTTTAGCAAGGTTTTAACAGCAGGTAAAGGTCATGCCACATTCTTCACATTTGTAAGGTTTCTCTCCTGTGTGAATTCTCTTATGTTCAATCTGATGGGAGCGACTTTTAAAGCCCTTGCCACAATCTTCACATTTGTAGGGTCTCTGTCCTGTATGAGCTCTTTTATGTATAATAAGGTAATAACGTGAGTTAAAGTCTCTACCACAATATTCACATTTGTAGGGGTTCTATCCAGTATGAATTCTCTTGTGCCTAACACTAATCCTGGCATACTGCTATAAAGCTAAGAATATGAATATATTTGGAATGCCAGGTGTAATGCTAAGTGATTTTATATATACTATCTCATTTCATCCTCATAATAGGCTTGCAAGTGGGTATTAATATCCTTCATCTTTACAATAAGCAAAGCCAGACTGTGGATGTGAGGTGGCATGTTGGGATGCACATGGTGAGTAAGTATGTGGAAATCTGGGAGTGAAATCTGGGCCTGACTCCAGACTCTGTGGTATTTCCACTGTTATTAGAATGACCATATGTCTCTATTTAAGTCCTGGAGTAATGATTCTTACTTTAGATAAGGGTCCCGTTTAGATAATGAATTACATGATCACCCTAAATATTATATGCTGCTATTGTCACCATTACTTACTGCATGAGAATGTGAAGAGAGAGAGTAAAAGAAACAATATTCTTCTGTTTCAGACATGGGCGGGATGACCAAGGGTGCCGACTGGGTTTTCTCTTCCTCATTTGTCACCTATGCACTCCTTAAATCATCCATGAAGATTTGTATCAGTTTATCTTCTGGTAAAACAATTTCTTATACAGTAGAAAAACACTTTCTAGAATTCAGTCTTTTCCATCAAATAGGATGCTGTGCTTTACCTTCAAGTGAGATGGGCTATCCTCTGAGAAAGGGAAAGACTAAATTCTCCTGAATCTGAGAAGCAACTGAAGACAGTAAGAAGATGAGCCAAGACATTCTGAGCAAGGCCATGCACTGATGCTTGATTTCTTTTTTTTCTTTCTTTTCTTTTCATTTTTTTTTTTTTTTTATGAGCTGTTCACAATCTTGAGTCAGGAAGAAACTCTCCCTTTCGGTATTCAAAAGTTGGAGGTCTATCTCTCTGCTCCTATTTCTGACAGTTTTCAAACAATTGCTTGGACTAAGTCATAGTTTTAGATATGTCACATGCCCATATTGGGATGAAATTACCAGAAAAAATTCACAGGATAATTAGAACACCCAAATCCTCAGTCCCTGCCACCTTTCCCATCTCAATCTTGCCTGTCACTCTGTCCTGCTCTCCCTCTGCATTTGGTGTTTTCCCCTCCTCATTGCAAGCCTGAGTCAGGGGCTGGTGAGGCCATGTGGATTAGATTACCCTCTGCCTTCCAGCACTGAGCATCCCCATATGGGTTCAAACACAGAACCAACCTCAACCAACTCCCCAGCCACCATC
Organism: Loris lydekkerianus; assembly: GCA_963574355.1. Classification (NCBI taxonomy): domain Eukaryota; kingdom Metazoa; phylum Chordata; class Mammalia; order Primates; family Lorisidae; genus Loris; species Loris lydekkerianus. The sequence continues at coordinate 4,291 of CAUYPK010109199.1, forward strand.
AGCCAGTGCCCTACTGGGTGGTCTGAAGGTATTTCTTGGAAAGGAGCCTAACAGTTGGCCTTACCGTCTTGATTTCTCATCAAGAGCTCCAGTGTAGGGTGTCCTGGTGCAGACGCTGAGTCCACCCTTTGGAGCCTATTAGAAGGTGTGTCTCACACCCAGCTGGGCCAGGGTGGGGAGGGGACTTCTGGGCTGTTCCTGGCTTGTCCATGCATCCTTGCTGAAGCTCAACACTGATGCGTGGCAAGGAACACAACATCCCATTAAAGGTTCATAAGAAAATTATAAAATTTTAAAAGTAATAATGGCAGAATTGGACGTAAGAAATACTATGCTATTTCAGTTGTTTCCTTTAGCTTCTGGCTTATCTCAGAAGAAATCACATCAGAAACTGATAGAAGTTGTTGAAATTTTCCACCCCTCAAGCCTCAGTAGCTGAGTAGAGGACATTACCAGGAGTTGTTTTAAATCAGGAGTGTCCAACCTTTCATTTGTTCTCTGCTACCCATTGGAAGAATAAGAGTTGTTTTGGGCCACACATTAAATATATAAACAAATACCAATGAAAGCTGATTAGCAAAAAAAGGTCTATGCCTACTTTCTGTGATATCCCAGGTCACAGATAAGCAAACAGTCCTCCCCAAATCAGCATGTGGCCCACAAGTAGTTGGACACACCTGCCTTAAATCCTTACAGAGTAATTAGGAAATAGTCCCCCCCCCCCTCCCGCATGAGAATACTGGCCTCTTTTGTTGTATAAAGACAGGATGTTCTGCTGAGAACATTGGCAGTACACCCCATAATGCTGTCTTTCCTCCCTCCCACATCCATAGAAGGCACTCTTAGTTGATCATGACTTTTTCTTGCTAATTCTCAATAGAGCACTTTGGGGAGAAACTGATAAAAACTACTTTCTCTTCTGCTCTAGCATAAGCCCAAACCCTAATAAGGGGACACTCCCAGAATCTCCATCCAAGGCAGTTGCTGCACTTCCCACAGGAAATTTAGAATGTTAGAGTGGACCTTCGGCCACCATGTGAGGGGCCCCCTAATCCTCTCTTATCCATCAGTCTGTCTTGAGAAGTTTAGCTATGATGAAATATCACCCCGTGGGAAGGGACAGATGTGGGGATATGCCAGGAACTACAGAAGGAAACCCTGGAGAGGAACACAAGCTTGCAATGAGCATGTTACATGTTGCCAGCCAGATTCCTTACATACAGTTAGCTCTCTGGGTCTGCTTTCCCTTTTTCTATCCCTGAGCCTTAAGTCAAGTTCATTCATTCATTCATTCATTCAACAAACAATTATTAAGCATCTGTCTTGTGGCAGTCACTCACCTATGCTGTAGAATATAAGCATGAGTGGCACAGATATAGTGTGGGGAAGGCAGATAATAACAGACATTTTTGCTCTTGGTGGCAAGGTCTTTGAGTGTGGAAATTTTGGCAGGAATGCCAGGGAGCACACAGCAGGGAGCCCAGTGGTCCAGTTAAGGGGTGTCTGTTCTCCAGTATGGCTTCACTAAGGTGAACAGGACACATAGAGGAGAATTGTGGACAGAGCCCAGGCAGGAAGATCAAAGAGGCAGCCTCTGCCCCAGGAAGTGCCTGGGTTATGAGGTCCAGGAACCTTATCCAGATGGGGGCTCTTCTACTGCCAACCTTGAAGGACTGGACGTGATATTAATAGAGGTTTGATGTTTTTAATAGGGGGCTCATACCAGTGAATTGACTGACTTGATATTTTATTTTTGTTAACTAGTGCAATGTAATCCCCATCTTTATACTTATAAAAATAAACAATAAAAATCAAAATGACCTTTTTATTAAAGAACACAAAAGCGCTACAAAAAACATATAGGGGGTCATGTAAGTTAATCGTTGTCAAAGAACAATCTGTGATCTGCCCTTGTGTCTTTCTGTTCTCTTCCATGGGCAATTCTTAGAGGCCCCCATTTTGAAGGCTTCTTGCCCTTGGACCAAGCATCCAGCACACCCTCATGACACCCCATAATCACAGTGGAGTCACTCATCAAAGCCGCTCTTCCACCGTTGACAACACCATTATTGTTCCTGAGGCGTGAGGCAGGAGGACCTGAGGCTGAAGTTCATGGTGGTGGAGAAGTGAGCCAATAGTGCTCAGAGGCAGACAGGGCTGGGGGAAGTGGGATTCCAGCAAAGCTCTTAGGTGGAGATACAAGAGGAGGGCAACTGGGTGTGAGGCGGGAGGACCCCCAGCCTGGGGAGCATTCAGAGAATTATCCCCCGAACTACTTCTCCTTTCCCAAAACAACCATATTCCTTTCTTCACGCTCCCCCTGCCAGAAATCACGTAGCTCTTTCTTTGTCTCCTTAATCTTATCTTTAGGAACTATGTAGAAATCCTCATGATCCTTCCCTTTTTACTTCTTAACATACATTAACAAAGTTAAGTAGAAACCATTAGCAGGATGATTTGTCTTTGATAAAGTTATTTACATTTTCTAATCATATTGTAAGACCAAAAATATGTCTCTTTATCTATGCTACTTCCCCATAAACAACCCTGCCCAGATACTATAAAATAAAGCTAATTTTGTGTTTGGGGGCTGGCTGCAGCCATCAGCTGAGTCAGACTGCAGACCTCTTCTTTCGTCTTTCCTGTCTTCTCTTCTGTTTTATTTCCTCAACCCCCACTGCTTCCACTCTGGTTCCTTTCCCTTCTCTGTGAAGGCTCAAGAAAGGGTCTGGTGGAGATAGAGAGTACCGAGAGTAGACACCTGGGCTGTGTGGTGATGTAAGAGGGGCTTAGAAAGGGCTTAGGGAGCAGACCTGAAAGGAAGGCGATGAGGGAAGGGAAGGAGTTATGGCTTTGGCACTCAGGTGTGTGGAGGGAGTGGAGGTGATGTTAGACAAGATCAGGGAACCTGAGGACTGAATTGTTGACTTGTGTTCTTGGAAGGACCTCCTGGGGGCTTCACACGTAACCAAATATTAGCCATCATTTACTGAATAAGTATTGCCGTACTCCTGGGTGTGCAGAGACTAGTGTCGTGCTGGACCCTCTCCCCAAATAGCCAAAGACATTTCAGTCCATGACCCCATGGCTTTCACAATCATTACAAAAAAATGCCCCCAGAGGCTGGCTGGATCATCTTGGTGCACAGACTCAATGTCCAGAGCTGCTTCCCAGAGCCCAAGGTTGAGCACAGCAAAGTATGGAGAGGGAAGGGTTTTCTCATCTCGAGGTGAGTAGGGACAGAGAGAAAAACAGTCCCAGAAATGCAGATTAGATTGCAAAAAATAATAAAGCAGTAATTCATTGAACAAAAGCTCAACCTACTTTTAGCTCCCCAAGTACATATTGAGTGTCCCCGTGTGGCCTCAGTGAGTCTACTTGAGAGAATGGCCATGGTTTGGAGGGTCAGTGAGGAGAGTGAATACTCCAGGCTCTCTCAGCTGGTGGCAGCAAATAGGGCACAGGGACAGAAGAGAATCAACACACAGAGTGTCTACTAACAGGGTGGAAGAAAAGACAGAGTCTGAAGACCTTGGGCAAGTGGTAAAGGGATGAATGAGGAGAGTTGGAGGCTCAGAGGAGAAGTGTCTGAAGAAGGAATATAATGAGCTCAGCTGTTGGTGGTAATTCAGGACTCTGTTTTTCTGTTCTTTCCCACAAGCAGTGTCCCTATTGGCTCCCCTGCCCCAGGTGTAGTTCTCCGTCCACCCTTCTCACGGTTGGGTGGACTGGTGGATCATTCGCTGCACCCAGCCTCATAGTGGCTGCAATCACCTTCAGATGAAAGGCCACTGTCCAGAGCACAGCATACCAGCTCTTGGAGCTCTGCTTTGCCCCCATCTTAGCCTCATATCCTGTCACTCTCCCTCTTGGACTCTCTAGCCATCCTGAAATATTTGCATTTTTTCCCAAAAAAAGCCAGTTTCATGCCTCAGTGTTTTTGTACTTTTTACATCTGACCCTGGAAATTCTTTCTCTCATTGACTTCCCAGTGAACTTTTCATCATCCCGTATCAGGTGGCTGAAAATCCAGCAAAGCATTCCCTAATGATCCTCATCGCCCTCCCAATGAAGCTTAATTTTAGGAATACAAAGGGTTCAATATGTGAAAGTCAATCAGCATAACCCAACATATCAATGGCTAAAGAAGAAAAATCATACGGTCTTATCAACAGATGGCCCCCAAAGAGCACTTAATAAAATGTAATTCAACATGTACTAATGATAAAAACTCTTAGAAAAAAATGGATAGAGAGGAACTCCCTCAACAAGTACTAGGCATTTGCTAAAAGGCTTTCCTCTTAAGATCAAAGACAAGGCAAGGACGTCAGCTCTCACAACCCTTATTCACAGTATAGTACTGGGAGTTCTGGTCAGTTTAATAAGACACAAAAAGAAACATAAAGGCATATAGATGAGAAAAGAAGAAATGAGATTGTCCCTGTTCGCAGATGAAATGATTGTCTATGTAGAAAATTCCATGAAACCTAAAAGACAACAGCAATAACAACAACCTCTTAGAACTAATAAGTGAATTCAGCTAGTTTGCAAGATACAATACAAACACACAAAATTTGTATTACTACATATGATCAATAAACAGGTGAACACCAAAGCAAAAAATACAATGTCATTTATTATCACTACAAAATACTTAATAGAAATTTAACAAAACATGTACAGGACTTCTGTGCTGAAAACTACAAAGCATTGATAAAAGAAATCAAAGATCTAAACAACTGGAAAGATGGAGCTTGTTTGTGAATTAGGAGACTCAATATGATAAAGAGGTCAATTCTCTGCAAATTTATGTACAGGCTTAATCCAGTTCCTACCAGAATCCCAGCAAGATTTTTGTAGATATAGACAAGATTATTCTAAAATTCATATGGAAATGCAAATGAACCAGAATAGTTGAAATAACTTTATAAAAGAATAATAAAGTGGGAGAAATCAATCTATCTGATTTCAAGACTGATTATAAAGCTGTGATATTTACAGAGTGACAGACACATAGATCAACGGAACAGAACAGAGAATCCAGAAACAGGCCCACAAAATATCCCCAACTGACTTTTGACAAAAGGTAGAAAAGGAATTCAATAGAGAAAAGATAGGCTTTTCAGTAAAGCTCAACTTAATTCTTACATCTTATAAAGAATTAACTTAACATAGATCATTGGCTTCAAAGTAAAACTACAAAACTAAATAAATAAAACACAGGAGAAAATCATCAGGAACTAAGTCGAGTCAAAAATTTTTTAAATTTGCCAACAAAAGCATGCTTTATAAAAGAAAAAAAATTAATATTGGATTTCATCAAAATTTAAAACTTGTACTATGTGAAATATCCTATGATAGGAATGAAAAAATAAGCTTCAGATAGCAATAAAATGTTTACAAACTACATATCTAACAAAGGACTAGAATATATATATAATATATTCTAAATATTATATATAATATTATATATATAATATTATATATAATATATATATATTAATATATATATAATAAATTCTAGCCCTTATATATAACATGGAATATTTATATATATATATAACATTATATATATATTCTAGTATATAGATATCTTTATATATATATAAAGATATCTCTCAAACCCCAAAACTTAAGAACAAAACAATCCAATCAGAAAATGTGAAAATGTGAAAAAGACGTGAAGGAATATTATATTGAAGAGAATATATATGGTAAAGAATCATGTGAAAAGATGTTCAACATGTTTAGCTATTAAGAAAATGTCAATTAAAAACCACAATGGAATATCACTGTACTTACCAGAATGATTAAAAAAAAAAAAAAAAAAAAAAAGAGTGACAGTACCAAATCCTGGCAAAGATGTGGAGAAATTATCTTTCCTACATTGCTGGTGGGAATGTAAAATAGCACGGCCACTTTGGAAATTAGTTTGTCAGCCTATTAAATAACTAAAATGCAACTACCATATGATCTAGGATTGTACACTTAGCTATTTATTAAAGATGGAAGTACAGTGTGCTCACAACAAAAACCTGTATACAAATGTTTATAGTAGCCTTTCTGGTAGAAACCAAAAACTTAAACAACCGTATGTCCTTCAGTAGTTAATGGCTAAACGCCACTATGGTACCCCTATATGATAAAATATTTCCCAGCCATAAAAATGAAAGAACCATTGATGTACACATGACTTGGATGAATCTCCAGGGAATCATGCTGAGTGGAAAAAGGCATTCCGAAAATATTAAATGCTGCATTACTGCATTTATAAAACATTCTTGCAAAGACCTATTATAGAAGTGGAGAGCAGATTAGTGGTTGCCCTGGATTAAAGGTGGGAGTTGTTAGGAGGAGAGGCAGGAGGTGGGCAGAGGTGGCTATGGAAGGACAACAAGAAGGATCTTTGTGGTAGTGCTGGTATCATTGTGCACTTTGTCAATATCCTGGTTCTGACAAAGTACTAGATTTTTGCACTATGCTACCATTGAGGGGAAATGGGTAAAGTGTACATTGAATCTCTGTCTTGTTTCTTACAACTGCATATGAATCTGCAACAATCTCAAAATTAAAAGTTTAACTAAAAAAAAAAAAAAAAAAAATGGACACAGTGGCTCACGCCTATAATCCTGACACTTAGGGATGCCACGGAGGGTGGATCACCTGAACTCAGAAGTTCAAGACCAGCCTGAGCAAGAGCAAGACCCCATCTCTACTAAAAATAGAAAAACTAGCCAGGCGTGTGGTGGGCACCTGTAGTCCCAGTTACTCAAAAGGCTGGGGCGAGAGGATTGTTTGAGCTCAAGATTTGAGGTTGCAGCTCGGCGCCTATAGCTCAGGGCTAGGGCACCAGCCGCATACACCAGAGCTGGTGGATTCAAATCCAGCCCAGGCCTGCCAAACAACAATGACAACTACAACCAAAAAAAAAAAAAAAAAAAAAAGAATAGCCAGGCGTTGTGTGGGTATCTGTGGTCCCAGCTACTTGGGAGGCTGAAGCAAGAGAATTGCTTAAGCCCAGGAATTTGAGGTTGCTGTGAGCTATGACACCACAGCACTCCACCCAGGGTGACAGCTTGAGACTCTGTCTCAAAACAAAAAAAAAAAGAGTTTGAGGTTGCTGTGAGATGTGATACCACAGCACTCTACCCAGGGGCGACAGAATGAGATTCTGTCTCAAAAAATAAACACACTGATAAATAAAGCAAAAGCCACACCCATTTCTTATCTCATAGTTCTGACAATGAGAAGTCCACGCACAGCGTGACTGGGTCCTCTGCTCAGGTCCCACCTGGTTGAAACCAAGGTGTCCGCCAGAGCTACTGTCTCCTCTGAGTCCTGAGGAGGAAGCCTCTTCCAGCTTACCCATGGTGCTGGGCAGGATTCAGTTCCTTGAGCTCCCCATTTCCTTGTTCACTGTCAGCCAGAGATGGTTCTCAATTTTCTAGAGACTTTCCACATGGCCATTCCATATCCCATCTCATGCTTTGAATCTCTCTTTCTGGAAGGGTCCAGGCCCATTTGGAGCTCACCTGGTTAGCTCAGTCCCACCCAGATAATCTTCCTTTCGATTGACTCCAAGTCAACTGATCAGTAACCCAACCAGGGGCAGATATCCTATCACACTCACAGGTTCTGCCTGTGGTTATGGCAGGAGAATTATACAAGGTGTGTGAACCAGAAGGTGGGAACCATGAGGCTGTCTTAGATTTCTACCCACCCAGACCATCTTAGCCCCGGCAACCCCTGTGGGACAAGCAGAGACCTCTGTTGGGACAGTGGAATTCTTCCCTCTACCCAATCCTATTTCCTTTGTTCCTTACTGTGGTTGATCCCTAGATCCATAGCCAATAAACATTCTGCACATAAATCTCTGCCTGCAAGTCTGTTTCCTTAAGACTAGTGCTGTTGTACTACTCAGCTAGAGGACGCAGAGGATGAACTAGTAACGTTAGAAAAATGTGAGCAAGGACCCTATTTTAAATAATTTTGACAAAGCCATGGGGGGAGGAGGCATCCCCAGGGTGTGGAGTCAGGAACACTACAGGGTGATCAGTGACACCCAGGGGTCCCTCAGGGGTCTTCCTCCAGATTCTGCTGCTGTAACACTTGATCTTCCTTTATTACCATCATTACCACCACCATCATCTTCACCACATTATGGTCACCATGGACTGAGGGCTCACTGTGATTCAGAAAGTGTGCAGCATATTTTACCTACCATCTAATGAGTTGTCATAGCAGCGTAGTTAACAGTACAAGAGTAAGACTACCTAGGATTTTTTTTTTTTTTTTTTTTTTTAGACAGAATCTCACTCCGTTGCCTCAGGCTAGAGTGCCCTGGTATCAGCTTAGCTCATAGAAACCTCAAATTCCTCTGTGTAAGGGATCCTCCTGCTTCAGCCTTCCAAGTAGCTGGTGCCTGCCATGATACCTGGCTAATTTTTTTCTATTTTATGCAGAGATGAGTCTGGCTCTTGCTCAGGCTGGCCTGAAACTCCTGAGCTCAAGGAATCCTCCTGCTTCAGCCTCCCAGAGTGCTAGGATTACTGGTGTGAGCCACCACTTCCAGCCAAGACTACATAGTGTTGAATCCCAGCTTCTCTGTTTAATAGCAATATGATGCCAGTTAGGTGACTTTTCTAAGCCTCAGTTTCCTCACCTATA
>CAUYPK010109204.1:0-21082 GCA_963574355.1 Loris lydekkerianus
GCACATATCTTATTTTGAAGTAAAAAAACAAAACAGGAACAAATACAATCACACCGCTGCATGTGGCCCGCGGGCCATAGTTTGAGGACCCCTGCCTAGTGTATAGAGGCTGGAGATACACTCCACTTCACACAATGTGCATGACAGCCCCTGCTGTCCCCCCAAAATTAGCCAGTTCATGAGGCCAACAGTGGCAAATTCAGGAAAAGAAAAAAGACAAAGGTAAACCCTAAACCCTCAGCTTCTTGCACATCTCCAGGGTCTTCTTTGCATTAGCTGCTGTCCTGGGACTGTTCCTGAGCTGTGGGTTCCCCTGGAAGGACCAGCCTCAGGGCCTGACCTCAGCCCTTCCTCCAACTTGCCCGCCGTGAGTCCGTCTCAGAGCCTGAGCTTGCTCACTGTGGAAAGGGACCATTGCAGCACCTACCTCGTGGGGTTGTAGTGAGAATTAAATGCAATTCGGCATATTAAAGCCCCTTTACCCCACTGGGGTATGTGCTGAGTGGTGGAGCTGTTGTCTATTTCCTCCTGCCCATTCCCTGTCTCCCCCGTGTCACCATTCAGGACAAGAGAAGCCACATGGGGCCTGTACAAGCTCTCTTGTGGCTCTGACTGGTTTGTGAAGCAGTGTGGTGGACCCTGGGCATCCACCCCACAGCCTTGCCCCCCTTTTCCCTAACACCCCCTTTACGAGTGGGCATTCTGGTGCTCCAATCCCCTACAGAAGGCTCCAATGGGGTGATCCATGATAGTTATGACACCCCTGGAAAGAGACAGCCAGCCTTTCTCTACTAGATGTGGGTGTGTTTGGTTGGGGTATGGACTTGATGGCCTCTTGTGACCCCCCTGAGTGGAAGGATGGAGAAAACTTGGTGCCCAATGCCATGACTGAGTGCACCTCAGCTCTAGAGCTGACCCCCACTGGACTTCCTACTTGTCTGGTGACACATCTTCCTTACGGTTTAAGCCAGTTGGTTGGGTTTTCTGTTAGTGACAGCTGAAGGCATCCTGGCTACCATTTATACACCTGGTCATTAATTGATCCTCACACTGACCCTGACAGGCAGGTCTAGAAAGGTTGTGGGCCCAGGTCTGAGGCTCAGAGGGGCTATATCCCTTGCTGGAGAGGACACAGCACTAACCCAGGACAGCCAACCTCGAGAATCCACAGCTGGCCACTGTTAGGCCACCACCCTGCATGTGAGGGGACCCGGCCTTGGCTCTGTGATCCCTGTGGACAGAGCCCTTCCAGGGACCAGATTGGCACCTGTGTTCTCTTGAGTGAAGAGGGGGGCCACCGTTCTTATTGCTGGCCAGCTGGGGAAGGGCTGAGTGATGGGCTACACTCTTGGTGAGTGTGGCTGACAAGAGTTGAGGACAATCACTCCCTCCCCCTCCTGTGGCTCCTGCCAAGCTTGCTTTGCTGCTCCAACCTAACTAGCCCTGCTGTGCCACCAGAAGGGAACTGAGCACCTGCAGGCCAGGTGGAGCCCCCCTTCTGGGTGGAGCACCTGCAGGCTAGGTGGAGGACCCCCTCAGAGGGTCCTGAGCTAATGCTGGCCCAGGGACATCGTGCTGCCAGCCCGGGAGGCTAACCCTCCTGCAGCTTCTCACACCACTCTTCTGCCTATTCTCTGACCTTCAGCCACAAGGCTCTTGTCCTCTAAATGCCCACTAAAACCCAGAGTTTTACCCGTTCTGGAAAGCTTGCACCCTTCTTTGCCTGGTTAATCTCTGTGATCCTTCAGCTCCACCTACCCCAGAAATGTCAGGAGTCTTCATCCTCTTTTAGCTGCTCTCATGACCCTGAGCTGCACCTCTTCAATGCTCACTACAGTTGGTGGTTGTCAACCTACGTGTTTGCAGTGACTTTCACTCTCCTTCACTAGACCAAAGCTCCCTCCACCAGGGAGGGGGGCAGCCTATGTGCGTAGGTGGCCTGAGCTCAAATGAGCTGTGTGCCCTTTTGAAACTGGCTGACTATGGGTGCCTCAATTTCCCCATCTGGAATGTGGGAACAATAACAGCACCTACTGTGATGAGCTAATTAGCATGAAGAACTTAGAACAGAAGCCAGGCGCAGTGGCTCACACCTGTGATCCCAGCACTCTGGGAGGCCGAGGCGGGAGGACAGCTTGAGCTTAGGAGTTTCAGACCAGCCTGAGCAAGAGCTAGACCCCATCTCTACTAAAAATAGAACAAATTATCTGGGTGTGGTGGTGCACACCTGTACTCCCAGCTACTCAGGAGGCCGAGGGAGGAGAGTCACTTAAGCCCATGAATTTGACGTTGCAGTGAGGTGGGCTGACACCACTGCTTTCTAGCCTGGGCAACAGAGTGAGACTATCTCAGAAAAAAAAAAAAGAACTTAGAACAGAGCCTTGTACATCTTAAGTACAAATGCCTTGCTGCTTGTTAAGTGTTCAATACAGATTTGAGGAAGGAAGGAGGGAAGAAGGCAGAAAAGAGAGGGGGGTGGGTATTTCTACACCCGACTTCCAATGTTCTCTGTCACCCAGGAGCCTGCCCTTTGAGTGGCCACTGAAAGGGGGTGTGTGACTGTGAGGGTCCACAGAGCCCATCTTTGAATGAGTGGGTGGTCACTATGGATGGTCAGCTTCTCCCTCACACTCAGCTCTGGCAGAGACTGCCCTGGGTGACATTTAAGGAGTCTGCCCTTTACTTGAGGATGGCAGATACACAGGAAGTAGGTTCTGGGACAGGACAAGGCCAGTTCCTTGCTATCCCCAGTGCTGTTCCTCCCAGAACTGCCATCTGTACTAGCCCCTACACGTGGTATCTCCAGGAGCTTGAGCTATTTCTGCCTCTAAGGCACATCTGGGCTCCTGGGGCTCCCTGGACAGGGTCCGCACAGAAGCCCCATGGCCCTGTGAGGCTGGCAGCCTACCTCTGGGGAAAGAGCACCAGACGCAGTCTCAAAGCCTGTTGGTGGGTGCTGGCTGTGCTCACTGCATCCTGTAGCCTCTGACTCCTCCCATAACAAAGGGCTCACAGCACCTGGTCTGCTGCCTCTATGAGCATCAAAGGATGCAGTTGGACTTACTGCATGGGCAACTCAGGGTGTGTCACCACCAGCACCACTCTTCTGCCAGAATACCCTGGGCTTGTCACTGTCACACACTAATCATATGTGCTTGACACATGGTTGCTCAGGAGCCTGCAGCCTCCATGAGGGCCAGGGCCACATCTGCCCCGCTCCCAGCCAGGTCAGGCCCCTACCAAGGGCAGGTTGTACGTTGCATAAGAGTACTCAGTCGAGGCGACAAAAGGGGTCAGAATGACCACAAGCCTCACTCGTGGGGGCCTATGCCTGGCATGGGGCTGCACCCACCTGAGGGAAGGGTGTGCTTTTCTAATTTGCACAAAGGCGACGTATGGGCCAGTGGCTGCCCTGCTCACTGCTGGGATCCTGTGTTAGGCACAGTGCCCATCTGGCACAGGGTAAGCATATCAGCCTCGTTTCTCATATTAAATAAATCAAATGCTCGTGTGTCCACTGAGAGGTCCCCAGCCTCCCTCTTTCCCCCTCACCCCCATGTCTCTCTCCTAGGCGACAGCACGTGGCTGGAGGAGGCCATGGTGCATGCTGCCCTTGCCCTCACACTTACCCACGGTGCTGAACACTGTGCAGCAGAAGAAGAGCGAGCTCAGGAAGGACCAGTCTGCAGACCTGCTTAACCACTGGGGATTCACCTTCCGCAGATGCTCCCGCACCTTCTCCTTCTTGCCCCTCATGGCTCAAGAAAGACAGCACCAGAGTGAGGGAAGGGTCTGCTCTTCAAGAAAGGTCCCTCCCAGGCAAGGGGGGCAGAGTCTTTCCCCCAAGGACTGGCTGCCCACCTGCGGTCCCCATCAACACCAAAGCTTGGTGCCCAGAGCCCTCCTGTAAAATGCTTCTGTGGCTTAGGTCCTGCCACTGGTCCTCATGCAGATTAGGAGCCCACAGAGCCCACTGAGGGACCCATTCGGCCCAAGCTCAGCCCTGGAATTGCTGTGCAGCCTTAGCTGTCCTAACGTTCTGAACCTCTGTTTCTTTTGCCTTTTGAGGGAAGATAACTTCTGCTCTGCCTTTCTCATGGGAGTTCTGGAGAATTGAAAGCAAAAATGCTTTTAGGAAATGCAAACCATTGTATGGATACACATTGTGTCCACTCCTGAAGGTCATTAAGTCTGACAGAATTTGTGATCTTTGGCTCCAGCTGCCTGGGAATGTCTCCTGGCTTCCAAATCATCATCCCCAGGGCCAAGAGAGCAGGGATGGGAACCCCGGTTTCTCAGAGAGATTCTCTGGTTCTTATCGTGTGAGCAGCCAGTGGGCTTTGGGACCCCAGAAGCAACCTCCCAGTCTCTGGTATGGTCAGAAGAGGCTGGTGCACAGCAGGAAGTCACTCCCCATAGGAATGGGCACCAGTATGGGAGTCAGATCACTGTATTCAAATCCACCACCCCCCCCGACCCTGACAAGTTCCAGGACAAGAGGATCTTTTCTGAGCCTTGGTTTCCCCATTGGAGACCAGCATTACATGGTGGTGAAAGGCTCAGGCTCTGCAGTTAAAGTGCCTGGGGCTGAATTTCTGGCTCCATGTTTTCTAGTTTGTGAACTTGGGCAAATTGCTTAACCTCATGGTGTCCCAGCTTCCAAATCTGTAAAAGGAGCACAGTTCATCCCCAATTTTTAGGGTTCTTAGGAGGATTAAGTGAGATAATGTGGGAAAAGGTCTCACATGCGGTCTATACTTAATTAGTGTGATTGACCATTTTATCTCTAACAAAAATCAGAAGGATATGGAGTGGGACAGGTGCTGAGTCCCCATGCCCTGTTGCATATCAGCTTCACCTGACGAACTTTTCAAAAAGAAGATTCTCAGCCCAGTCCTACAGATCCTGATAAGTGGATTTGAGAAAGTGCCTGGGAATGTGTATTTCAGACAAGCTCCCTGGGTGCTTTGGCTGCACAAGCTGGTTGGAGAGCCTTGAAGTTGGCTGACAGTCCAGACCCTGTGATGACCAGAGTGCCCGTTTGGCAGCAATGACAGCCCCCTGGTCTACCGATGGAACCTGTGTCTGCCTGGCAAGTGCACAGGGTATGGGACCCTCTTGGAGGGCAGGCTGTGCCCCCTGTGACCAGCCTCTAGTCTTTTAGAGCTGTGTCTACCCCTACAGCAAGGTCTGGCCTGTGGGAGGAGCTGGGAGCAGCGAGCTAGTGACCTCCTATGCCCGGATGGAGGGCGGGAGCCCCTGCATCCTGCACCCCGTTCTTCCCTGGACCTTCAGAGGAAGGTCTGTTTTCCCCTTGTCTTGTGTTTGTTCTGCTCTTTGAGTACATCTTAGCAAGGCTTACTTCAGGGAACAGAGCAGAGACTGGATACAAGGGAAATGCAGTGAGGACACACATAAAGTGCCTCTGTCTTCCAAGAGGTTGCATGTCCCTCGTCTCCTCTGCCTCCTGCAGGGTCCCTGTGACTGGCAGGCTTGAGATTGGAGGTGGTCTTCTCCCTGCAAACTGAGACCCAGAGAGAACAAAGGCTCTGCCTCCAGGGCCAGACTGTGAGCTGAAGAGCAGCAGGGACCTAACCCAGCCCCCAAGCTCTTCTCACAGCTTCTCCCCCACCACTGAGCCAGATGTTAGAAAAGCCCTTTGAAACAGCGTGTGGGTGAGTTGGGGGCAGACTGCTTATCCTGGACACCCAAGTTTGGATTGTCCCTTGAGTCCTAGTCCCTGAAAACAGAGTCCTGGGTCAAGCACAACTCTGAGGACCAGCCGAGGACCTCCCAGCCCCAGATTTGCTCAGCCATCTTCCCCACCCCACCAAATCTCCAGTAATCATTCTCCCCAGAGCCTGCCGGTCAGAGTGGGGCTGAGGCTGAGGCTGGTCTTGCCCTCCTTTCGGTGCTTTCCCTACTTTCTTCACAGCACCCTTGAGAGGCCATTGGTCTCCTCACTTTTCAGCGGAGAAAAGTGCAGCTCAAAGAGAAGTCACTTGCCTCAGGTGGCCAGGAAAGGGGAGGACACAGCAGGCAGCTCTGAGACCCAGCCTCCTACAAGGGAGCCCTCTGCACCCTGGGGCCCGCTTCTGCCACAGAGGAAAGGCCCACCCTTCCCAGGTGAGGCACCTACCTGTTCCATTGCATTCCAAGATGCTACAGAGACTCTCCAAGAACTCCTCAAACTCTTGGTTCTCTGCCCCCAGGACCTGGCCACCCTCGATGACAGAAAAGAGCACGGCACCCACCAGCGCATAGGTCACCAAGGAGCAGAGAAAGCAGAGCCCAGGGAAGAGCTTCCTGGCGGCCCCTGGGCAGCACCTCCTGGCCTGGCCCGAAGCCTCCATTCTCCCTGGAGCACGCAGGACAGGAGGAGCCAGTGCAAGAGGCAGGAGCATCCAGGCAGGATGAGGGGGGTGGGAGTGCGCCCGGAATGGCCAGGCTCCAGCGCTAAGTGGATGGTGCGAGCACTTCCCCAAGGATTCGGGAAGCAGCCGGCAGCTCATCATGTTCAGTTCATCCCAGCTACTCCGATGGCGCCCTCCCTACTGCCCCAGATTGCTATTGATCCAGGGGCGGCCAGCCCGGAGCTTCGGGAGGATGGCGTGGTTGTGTGCTTTGTTTGGCCTCTCCCATCCCCAGACTGCAATTCTGACTTCCAGGTACCAAACCCAATTTTGGTTTTCAGTCAAGCAACTGTCCTTTCTGAGGATCATCTATCTATGGAACCGCTTGGTCTAGGGTACCTGGTCTCTGGGTCAGGGAGTAAGAATAGCAGCTAACGTGGCCAGAGTGCTCAGTTCCCAAAAGGCCTTTATCCTGTGTGGTTGTAATTACTGGCCTCCATCTCCCACTCCTATGACACACCACCATTGTTTTGACTTCACGGTGGGAGGAGTGTACTTTCTTGACCCTTAGCTTTGGGGTAGGCCACACGACTTGCTCCAGCCAATTAGGCATTAACAGATATAACACACAATTGAAAGGAGCTGGTGCAGTTGGACTAGCACAGCCGAGTCTGTCTGCTGGGAGATAAATGTGCCCTAGATGGCAGGCAGAGATGCATGCACATTCAGACCCCTCTTTAAACAGGGATCCACTTGCTATGGGTCTTTGAGCAGCATAGCTTGTGACAGCCTCCAGTTTGTCCTTTAAATGTTTGCTACCGCTTTTGAGGTCTCTTTGGGAAGCCCTGTCCAGTGACTAAGCAAGGCAAGGGTACAAAGCCTACCCATTTCTGTCCACTGCAGGAGCCCTCTATCCTGCAAGCTTTGTTGTCAAACTCACTGCTGGTCTGCAGAGAGGCTGTCAGGTCTACATCGGGATCCAAAGTTTTTCCCTATCTCATCTGCTTCCTTCCTTTTCCTTTCACAGAACTTCTCAAGAGCTTTTGCACTCCTGACTCTGCCTGGGTATCTGCTTCCCAGAGAATCCAACGATAGTTGGCTTCAGGAGTGGTCTCAGAAAGGCAACTCTCCGGTGGGGTTTGGGAACTGTCAGCACTCAAGTGGTAAGGAGATGGTGTGCAGATAGCCCTTGGTGCAAGGTGGTTGCTCAGTTGTTAAACTTTTCTCCAGTAGTGAGCTGGAATGGTGTGTTGGCTAGTACATTGATTCAGGCATACTGAATTGATTCCAGAAACATACTGGAAGAATACTACAAACACAAAGATAACAAGTTTGGGTTGTGATTACAACGTTGCACTGATGCCCTGAAGGCAAACTTACAAGAGGGAGATTAGTAGCACCCCGTACAGCCTCTGTTGCTGCAGTTGGTCTCCGAGCTGTTACCCATGGTCTCCTTCCCTAACCATCCATTCTAGCTATTCCTTGCTGCATCTGCCACCTTGTCTACTGGTCTACTCCTACCCAGTGGCATGACCCAAATCTTCATTCCTGAAGGATTGTGCCCTCGGTAGCCAGGCTCTTTTGGTAGTGGAGTTGCTTGTGTTTATCCATTCTCAGACAGAGTCGAGTAAGTACCAAGAGGCACACACATGGTCTCCAGAGTGCCACCCATATTAGTCTCAATCTTATTGGGTGAAAGCAACCCTAACTCCTTCTGCCAACCAGGTAGATTGCCCTGACAAGATGGTCACCCGAGGGCCAGGCGCAGTGGCTCACACTTGTAATCCTAGCACTGAGGAGGCCGAGGCAGGTGGATTGCCTGAACTCACAGGTTTGAGGCCAGCCTGAGCCAGAGCAAGACCTCATCTTTAAAAATAGCCAGGTGTTGTGGTGGGTGCTTGTATTCCCAGCTACTCGGGAGGCTGGGGCAAGAGAATCACTAGAGCCCAAGAGTTTGAGGTTGCTGTGAGCTGTGACACCATGGCACTCTACCGAAGGCAATAAAGTGAGACTCTGTCTCAAAAAAAAAAAAAAAGTAAGAAAGAAAGGAAGGAAGGAAAGGAAGGAAGGGAAGGAAGGGAAGGAAGGAAGGGAAAGAAGGAAGGAAAGAAAAGAAAGAAAGAAAAAGAAAGAGAAGAAAAGAAAGTTAGTTGATAACCCTTTTCTTGCCTGCTAGGTCCTGGACATAAGGACCCTAGAGTACCCAGGCAGTGTACAGTGTAATTCAGTGGGCCCCTTGCTGGGTTTTCAGGCACATATTTCTCCCAGGAAATCAGGACCAATAACTGTGCAGAGCCCAGGGTTCCAGGAGTGGAAAACAGCAGAGGGATGTGGTTGTATAATGTTCAGTTTGAAAAGGAACAAATGATTCATTGCTTCTGTACTGCCCTGAAGAAAAAGGAGTCAAGATCTCCAAGCCTTGAAAAGCCAATACATTCACCCCATCTGTGTCTGGTCTCCTGGAGGTGGAATCAAGTGTAAAATCTCTCATGCCCACCCTCAAATGCCTAAGACTATTTCCTGTTTTCTTCTAAAAAGTTTTATAGTTTTATGCTTTACATTTAAGCCTGTGATCCATATTGAGTTAATTTCTAGTAAGGTGTGGGGTTTAGGTCAATGTTTGTTCGTTTATTATGTCAACAGATTCCCAGTAGTTCCAGTGCCATTTGTTGAGATGCTATCTTCACTCCATGGGATGTTTTTTCTCACCTTTGTGAAAAACTGGTTGAGCATATTTCTGTGCATCTGTTTCTAGGTTCTCTATTCCATTGATCTATGTGTCTATCCCTCCACCAATACCATACCCTTCCAATTATTGTAGGTATGTAGTAGGCCTTATTATCAAATAGAGTGATTTCTTCCACCTTACTCTTTTCAAGATTGTTGTAGCTGTTTTAAGGCCTTTCCACACAAATTTTAGGATAATCTTGTCTATGTCCACATAAAACTTTGCTGAGATTTTAATAGGGATTGCATTAAATCTATAAATCAGTGTAGGAAGATTCAACAAAGAAAAGATGTTGAGTGTTTCCATCCATGAACATGGCATGTCTTTCCTGACCATTACTTTTGAACAACAGCTTAGTGTGCTCCCATGATTCTTTATTTAAGCCAAGAATTGGCATTTTAAGATAAGAAGGCATAGGTCAAGTTATTTGGTATATTTTAGGTAATATAGTCTAAGCACTATTTAATGTGTAGGAGGGCAGTGTTAATGGATGTGAAGAGTTAGATAGAGGAGGTCTGAAAGTGTATTACTATTCTTCATTTTAAGTCTTTTCAAAAGACATATTTCAAGTATGTAGACTAGTGTGTTGTATAACCAAACACTTCTGTACACATGGTGATGAGTATGTACACATGGTGATGAGTATCACAACGCCATGCCCTATCCAGGGAGAAACAGGAACCTGAAAGAAAGGGACCCCATGATAGGCCACACAGTAAGATAAGTAAACTCTAGCTCAGTAGCCGGATCATCTAGTGTAAGTAACTCAATGTATCTATTTCCCAATTTCAGTTTTTACTGAAACAGTCCAGTCTTTTCTCACATGTATAAGAGTCATTTGGCCACATTGGGGCTAATGTGATGGTGGTGGCAGAATGTGTGAAAACCCACAAGTGGAGGGAAATATGGTGGATAAACAAAGTCAAGGTGACCTGAATTCTCTTTGTTTTTGGGAGAAAGGAATTTTCTAATAAGCTCATAGGTTAACCATTTTCCTAGAGAGGAAGGAAGATGGGTTGGGTAGAGGCCTGCCTCTCCTGAACACTAAATCCTTCTACAATGAACAAGTGGACATCAGGCAACCAGCCCACAGATACTCCCAGGGCTCGCCGGTCACCAGCTGATGTGAGGGTCCCCTCCATCCCATGGGAGGAGAGTATGGAGATACGTGGTTCCTATACTTACATATGAGTTATGAAGTGAAATGTAGACTCTCTGTGCCTTACAGAGTCAGAAGAAAGAAAGACAGAGGAGCAGAAGGGATGTCACCAGTAATTGAGGGCAAACCTTCCTGTCCCTGAGGGGGAAGTCACAGCAGGGTTTTCCTTCCCAAAATGAGTGACCTCTTTTCAGAGCACAGAGTGTATAAGGTGCAGGTAAAATGAAATCAAACTTTAAAGCCACCTCATGGTCTCCTGAGACCCAATAAGGTACCTCACTCCAGGCAGATACTGTGTCCACAGACAACAGAGAAAGGGGGTAACATTATTCGGTCAAAGATGAACCCTCATCCAGGATTATGGGGGTTTTGTGGTTTGAATGCGTGTGTCTCCCCAAAATGCGTACGTGATAGTATTAATAGGTGATAAATACTATACTTTAACCTCCTCTAGGAGGTGATTAAGTCATAAGGGTGGTGCCCTGCTGTGAGAACGAGGAAACATGACTGAGAATTTAGGAGATGGTCCCAACCTGGCAGGAAATGGCAGCACCCAGAGCCGAGCTCTGTCTGAAGCCCGTAGAGGGCCAGCGACCCCCCGGTGAAGCGGGGCTCACTCAGTGAAACAGCTAAGGGTGCTGGCCAGCGACCCCCCTGTGAAGCGGGGCTCACTCAGTGAAACAGCTAAGGGTGCTGGGCAAGAGCCCAACTGGACAGTGTGGGGACGGTGCTTAGTGACAATGTATCCTGCACCTGAAACTTCTGGAGAGAGATCTAAAGTGTTTCACCACAAACAGATGCACAGGGTAATAAGCATGTCCCTTAGCTCCATCTAGCACTTTCTGGTAGTGTACACATTTCAAAATTCCATGTTGTACAACATAAATGTACATAATTTTATTTCTCAAGTTAAAAAAATAAATAAAACATTTAAAAAGTCTTCAGGAGTGGTGCTGGTGGCTCAAGGAGTAGGGCGCTGGCCCCATATACTGGGGTGGTGGGTTCAAGCCTGGCCCTGGCCAAAACTGAAAAAAAAAAAAAAAATATATATATATATATATATATATAGTCTTCAGAATTAACTGTGTCCAAATGAAATCAAACTGTTCCTGTCACTGGATAGCCTCCCCTTGTGTGTGACCAGCCTCTCCCTTCCTCTTGACATTAATTAGCATCTAACTGAACCAAAATCCTGGTGCCTATCCGTCCTGCCCTTCCAGCACCCAGCCCAGGCCTTCAAAGCTTCTGCTCTCACACTGCAACCCCTGCTTCTCACTTGTCCTGGCCTCCCCACCAAGTACACATGTTCATAGCTGAACGCTGGGCTCAACCCGGGGCCATGGCCTCACAGAGTGAACTATGAGTCATCCACCAGCAAGGAACTGAGTTTTAAGCATCTTTGAACTAAACTTTGGATCTCTGGCCTCCACCAGGCAGGGCTTTCTGACCTCAATTTGGTGGGTAGACCAGGTTTAAGTGACTTTGAACTGAACTTTGGACCACTCGCCTCTACCAGAGGAGGCTCTCTGAGCCCAACTGCGTGGGCAACTTTATACTGAACTCTGAATTAACACTTTCCACTGGGTGGAGACTCTCTGAGCTCAAGTGGGTAGGCTGTGGCTGGTGCCTGAGCGGCTCTTATCTGAACTTTAGGCTTGCACCCCCCTTCCAGGTGGCAGCCCCCCTGAGCTTGAGCAGTGCCCAGTGCCTGAGTGACTTTGTCTGAGCTCTGGGCCTATACTGTCTACAGGGCTGCAGCCCTCAGGGTTCGATTGACTGGATGGTGCCCAGTGCATAAGCATCTCTTCTGAACTCTGGGCTAGCACTGTCAGCTCGGCAGCCTCGTGAGCTTGATTTGGTGGGCAGAGCCAGGACTGCAGAGCGACTTTGATCTGGGCCAATACCGCCTGCTGATTCTTGTCCCCCGGGAGCACTGTCTGGAGCTGCGGATTCACCACTTGCCTGCCTTAGTTAGTGGCACTGCAACAGTGAGGAACTCATCAGGAACAACCTATCAATTCAACTAAAAAAGTATAATAACATATTAATAAAGAGAAAAAAGATGAAGAAGCTGAAAATACTCAGGAGGAGGAATCAGCTAAAGAATTCTAGCAACATGAAAAATCGGGGCAGATCAACGCCTCCTGGGGACATCAAAGAAAATACAATAGAGAATCCTGTCCACAGAGAAATGGCTGAAATTTAGAATTTAGAATTTAGAATATGGATGGCAAATAAGATAATTGGAATGGAGGAAAAGATGGAAACAGAGAACAAAAAAAAAAAAAGTTCAGAAGTTGTCTCAAGAAATTAATGAATTCAAAGACAAAGTCACCAAGAATATAGACATAATGAGGAAAGATATAGCAGAGTTTAAGGAATTGAAAAAGGTATTTGAATACAGGTATTGAAAAAGGTATTTGAATCTTCAAAATACAGGAGAGTCCCTCAGAAATAGAGTTGAGCAGTGTGAAGAAAAGAATCTCAGATAAAGAAGACAAGACTTTTGAAGTATCCCAAGCATTCAAAGAGACAGAAAAATGGAGAAAAAGAACAGAATATTCCCTAAGAGAGTTATGGGATCATTCCAAGAAATAAAACATCCAAATTATAGGGAACTCGAAGGAGAAGAAGATGAACCCAAAGGCACAAATTCTCTGCTCCAAGATTTTATGGTGGAGAATTTTCCAAGTATTGCAAGAGACACAAATTCAGATAGTAGTTTCAGAACTGCAACATGACTCAATCCAAACAAAGCATCTCCTAGATACATTGTAATTAATTCTACCAATGTTAATAGGAAGGAGAAACTTATGCAAGCATCCAGGCATAAGAAAAGTATTATCTACAAAGGAAAAAGTATAAGGATGACTGCAGATCTTTCAGCCAAAACTTTCCAAGCCAGGAAAGGATGGTCATCGCCCTTCAACCTTGTTAAACAAAACACCTTCCAGCCCAGGATCCACCACTAAATTGAGTTTCATTTGTGATGAAGAAATTAAATACTTCACTGACATCCACATCCTGAGGAAATTTTCCATGACTCTAACAGCTCTACAGGAAATACTCAGATCCATTCTTCATACCAAGCAACAAGAGGGTACCCACCAAAGTAAGCCAGAAATTAAAGAACAAAGCCTAGCTTCCACAAGGGTGAGTCACATAAAAGTAAGATCTGAACTTTTGAAAAATAAGATAACCAAAACTCTGCCACATCTATCAATTCTCTCAATTAATGTGAATGATTTGAACTCTCCTTTAAAGAGGCATAGGTTGGCCAACTGGATACAAAAACTCAGGCCAGATATCTGTTGCCTACAAGAAACTCATTTTACCTCAAAAGATAAAACAAGACTCAGGGTGAAGGGATGGGCAATGGTATTCCAGGCAAATGGAAAGCAGAAAAAAGCTGGGGTTGCAATCTTGTATGCAGATACAAAGGGATTCAAATCAACAAAAATAAGGAAAGACAGAGATGGACACTTCATACTTGTCATGGAAAACACACAATATGAAGAGATTTCAATAGTTAACATCTATGCATCCTATCTGCTCCTTGATATATAAAACAAAACCCTAACTGATCTGAATGATATGATATCTTCCCACAATATAATAGCTGGAGATCTTTACCCTCCACTGGCAGTACTGGAGAGATTCTCCAAGCAGAAACTAAACAAAGAAATAATGGACTTACACAAGACCCTAGAACAAATAGACTTAACAGGCACTTATAGAACACTTTATCCTAACAAAACCAAATAGACATTCTTCTCATCAGCCCATGGATCATCTTCCAAAATTGATTCTATCTTAGGTTATAAAGCTAACCTCAACAAATTTAAAAGAATAGAAGTTATCCCCTGTATCTTCTCAGACAACCATGTAATAAAAATTGAACTCAACAGCAACAAAAATCTTCCTACTCAAATAAAATCATGGAAATGAAATAACCTTATGCTCAATGATAGCTGGGTCATAGACGAAATCAAGAAGATCTATAATGAAGACACAAACTATCAAAACCTGTGGGATACTACAAAGACAGTCCATAGAGGGAAATTTATAGTGTTAGATGCCTTCATCAAGAAAACAGAAAGAGAGCAAGTCAGAAACCTAATGGGCCATCTTAAGCAATTGGAAGAGGAAGAACAATCTAATACCAAACCCAGCAGAAAAAAATAAACAATCAAAATTAGAGCAGAACTAAATGAAATTGAAAACGAATTATTCAGAAGATCAGCAAAACAAAAAGGTGGTTTTGTTTATTAATCTTTTGAAAAGATTAATAAAATTGACAAATCCTTGGCTAGACCAACAAGAAACAGAAAAACAAGATCTCTAATAACTACAATCAGAAATGATAGAGGGAAATAACAGATACGACAGAAATACAAAAGATTCTCGACAATTACTACAAAAAACTCTATTCCCAGAAATATGAAAATGTAGAGGAGATGGACTGATATCTGGAAGCACATTACCTTCCAAAACTCAGCCATAAAGATTTAGAAATCTTGAATAAATCAATATCAAGTACTGAAATAGCATCAATTATACAAAATCTCCCCAAAAAGAAAAGCCCTGGACCAGATGGTTTCACTCCAGAATTCTATCAAACCTTCAAGGAGGAACTAGTTCCTATAATACATAAACTTTTCTAAAATATATAGAAAGAATCCTCCCCAGCACATTCACCCTCATCCCCAAACAGGAAAGGACCCAACAAAAAAAGAAAACTATAGACCAATATCATTAATGAATATTGATGCAAAAATATTCAACAAGATATTAGCAAATAGAATACAATAACACATTAAAAAGGTTATGCACCATGATCAAGTGGGTTTTATCCCAGAGACATAGGGCTGGTTCAACATATGCAAATCTATAAATAAATACACCACATAAATAGAATAAAAAACAAAAACCATATGATTCTTTCAATTGATGCAGAAAAGGCTTTTTGACAATATCCAGCATCCTTTTATGATAAAAACACTCAGGAAAATAGGCTTACAAGGAACATTCCTTAAGCCAATAGAGGCTATTTACAGCAAACCCACAGCCAATATCATATCAAATGGAGTAAAACTGAAAGCATTCCCACTCAAATCTGGAACCAGACAATGACGCCCACTGTCTCTACTGCTATTTAACATAGTGTTGGAAGTCCTAGCTGTCACAATCAGGCAAGAGAAGGAGATCAAAGGAATCCAAATGGGGGCAGAGGAGATCAAACTCTCTCTCTTCGCAGATGATATGATCTTATACCTGGAAAACCCCAGGAACTCAACTACAGTGCTCTTAGAAGTGATTCAGGAATATAGCAGCATGTCAGTTTACAAAATCAATATACACAAACTAGTAGCCTTTGTATACACCAACAATTGTCAAGCTGAGAAAAAAATTCAAAGACTCTATTCCTTTTACAATAGCACCAAAGAAAAGAAAATAACTAGGAATATATTTAACAAAAGACGTAAAAGATCTCCATAAAGAAACTCTGAGAAAGGAAATAGCAGAAGCTGTCAACAAATGGAAGAACATGCCGTGTTCATGGCTGGGAAGAATCAACATCATTAAAATGTCCATACTACCCAAAGTAATCTATAGATTCAATGCAATTCCCATCAAAGCACCAATGTCATACTTTAAAGATCTTGAAAAAATAGTACTTTGATTCATATGGAACTAGGAAAAAAAAAAAAAACCTGCATAGCAAATACAATTCTTAGAAATAAAAACAATTCTAGAGGCATCATGGTGTCCAACTTCAGGTTATATTACAAGACTATCGTGATCAAAACAGCATGGTACTGGCACAAAAACAGAGATAAAGATCTGTGGAATAGGATGGAGAATCTAGAGATGAACCCAGCCACATATCGCCATTTAATCTTTGATAAGCCTTACAAAAACATGCAATGGGGGAAAGAATCCTTATTTAACAAATGGTGCTGGGAGAACCGGTTATCCACATGCAGAAGACTGAAACTGGACCCACACCTCTCACCACTGACAAAAATGGTTCTCATTGGATGAAAGATTTGAATTTAAGATACAAAACAATAAAAATTCTAGAAGAATTTTAGAAGAAGTGGAGAAAACACTTAAAGATACTGGCCTGGGAAACTTTATGAGGAAGACCCCCTCCCCCCAAGCAATTGCAGTGACACCAAAAATAAATAACTAGGACTTGGTCAAGCTAAAAAGATTTTGCACAGCTAAGAGTACCACAAACAAAGCAAACTGCTCCCAGAATGGAAGAAGACTTTTGCATGTTGTGAATCTGACAAAGGCCTGATAACTAGAATCTACAGAGAATTCAAACAATAAGAAAAGTACAAACAACCCTCTCTAAAAGTGGGCAAGTGATTTGAACAGAAATTTCTCTGAGGATGACAGACAAATGGCCATCAAACACATGGAAAAATACCCATCATCTTTAATCATCAGAGAAATGCAGATCAAAAGCACTCTAAGATATCACCTAATCCCAGCAAGATTAGCCCACATCACAAAGTCCCAAAACATCAGATGCTAGTGTGGATGTGAGGAGAAGGGAACACTTCTGCACTGCTGGTGGGATTGCAAACTAATACAGCCCTTTTGGAGAGAAGTAGGGAGAATCCTTAAAGATGTAAAAGTAGACCTTCCATTTGACCCTGCAATTCCATTGCTGTGTATCTACCCAGAAGAACATAAATCATTTTACCACAAAGACATTTGCAGTCAAATGTTTATTGCAGCTCAATTCATAATAGCCAAGTTGTGGAAAAACAACCTAAGTGCCTATCAATCCATGAATGGGTCAACAAACTGTGGTATATGTATACCATGGAATATTATGCAGCCATTAAAAAAGATGGAGACTTTACATCTTTTACATTTACCTGGATGGAGCTGAAATACATTCTTCTTAGTAAAGTATGGCAAGAATGGAAAGATAAATATCCAATGTACTCCATACTAATATGAAATCAATATATAAACAATTACATGTTTCTAAGAACAATAAAACACTATTATAGCCCAGTTCTGGGGTAGAGGGAAGCTGGAGGGGGAAAGGAGACATATGGCAGGAGGAGGGAGGGCATGAGGTGGAATCTCACCTAAGGTGTACACTGTGAGGGTGTCTGATACACCCCTGGGTGAGGGGCTCTCGTACAAATGGAACTTTGCCCTGGAAGTGAGAACAATGTAACCTAAATATTGTACCCTCATATTAATTTGAATAAAGTTAAAAAATAAAATACCTCTGTAAAAAAATAAAATAAAAATGATGAGAAGGCAATTATACTCTCACAAAAGAAGATGGCATTGTTACCTAAAATTGAATTGCTGTTTTATAGCCCACTTGTACATTTTTATATCTGTGACCCATGAGCTTAATCCCTTTGGGGCAGGTGTGAGAATTGAAGAAAATATTACTGCATATACTCGAGTATAAGCCGAGTTTTTTCGGCACAAAATTTGTGCCAAAAAACCCGAACTCGGCACAAATTTTGTGCCGGAAAAAACTCGGCTTATACTCGAGTATATACGGTAATATAAAAAGCTTAGTAGAAAGAGGCAGGGGAGAAATCCAGGCCTCGAAACCTTGTTTGACATGCAGCCTCCAGAAAAGGCTGATCTTGGCCTCTGTCTCCACCTCTGGCCCTGGGGATGGGGCGATTTTTTTCAGAAAAAGATGGTTGTGCAGGCCAAACCATAGAAAAGATGGGACCTTACCTTAAGGCAGTCACTGACCAAAAAAAACCTGCCTGTGATCCCTATTCCCTGCCTAGATAATCCCCCAGTGTACTGGGTAGGGTAAGGGGAAAATTACCTTAACAAAGAGGACCAAACAATACAGCAAAACCTTCAGAGTTAACCACCCTCCTACATTGACCACCTCCTTAAGTTGACCTAATTTTCATAGACTAGACTTGAACATGGAAGTTCTTTATGTTGACCAGTTTGTTACAGTCCCTTGGGTGGTCAACTTACAGAGGTTCTCCTGTATATACAATGGTGTAGTGGTTGGGGGTCTCCAAAGAGGCAAAACCAAAAGGATATAATGATATACAGATTTAGCTCACTCAATTTCAGGGAAGAGAAGTCCCACAAATCACTGTGTGCAAACTAGAGACTCAGGAAGCTGGTGGTGGTGTTAAGTCTGAGTCCAAAGGCCTGAGAAGTTGGGGGCCTCTGGTGCAAGTCTGGGAACTGCAGGTCTAAGAATCTGGAATTCTGATTTCCCAGAGTACTGATGCAGAAGAGGGTGGATGTTCCAGCACAAAAGAGAGAGTGAATTTTCCTTTCTTCCACCTTTTCGCTCCATTCAGGCCCTCAATGTGTTGCATGATGCCTGTGCACTAATATCTTCTGGAAACACCCTCACAAACACACCCTGAAATGCCAGCTATATGGGCATCACGCGGTTCAGTCAAATTGGCAAATAAAACAAACCATCACAAGTGGCTTTAAAAATGGAAGCTGATTGGTCTCTTACTGCTGGTCCAAAACCAGGACTTCCAGGTTGTAGGGGAAGCTCTGCTTCATCTGGGTCATTAAGACCCAGGGTCTGTCCACCTGTTGCTCCATCATATCTCAGGGCAGTGTTTTTCGAATCATGGTTCCTGGACCAATAGTATAAACATTGTCTGGGAACTCGTTGGAAATGGAAGCTCTCTGGCCCCCGATCCCAGACCTACTGAATTGGAAGCTCTGAGGATGTGGCACCCACCAGTCTGATCAAGCCCTCCAGGTGATTCTAAAGTACATTTAAGCTTGAGAAGCACTGCTCTAGACATTGTCCTCAACTACACACACCTCTGTTCCAGCTCAAGGGGAGGGGAAAGAGAAGAAGTCCAGGGAAATCAGTTTTCTTTCAAGCCAGTGAGGTGGAAATTGCACACATCACTTCTGCTCACATTCCGGTTGATGAGTACTTTGTCTTAGCCCCACCCAGCCACAAGGTCAGCTGGAAAATGTAGCCTCTACCAGGTGTCCATTGCCTGGGAAGAAGGGGAGAATTGATTTTGAGGGCACAAATGACCATTATCCCATCAAAAAAGATAGAGGACTTCCTAAAACTGCTTCTGAAATTATCACCGTTGCTGATGGAATCACATCTCTGAGCCTTTGCTTTAATAAACTCTCCTTTTGGAGATGACTTCTCACAGCCTACAATTACTTATGCTGTTTGGAGGAGGGCAGAATGAGGAAAGCCATGAAGATAAAATACATGTAAAAATGCTCTGGGAGCCAGTACACCTGTACTTAGCTACTCATGAGGTAGAGGCGGAAGCATTGCTTGAGCCCAGGAGTTTGAGTCCAGTACTGTGTAAGGCCAAAATGTGCTGTTCTTGTTCTTGTGATTATTTCTATTATTCTAGAATGTTGAGATATGGAGGGTTCCTACCCCTTCCATCCTGCAGGATCCACACCAATTGGGACATGGGCACAATGTCAGAGACAGGCATCACACAGCTTTATTATTCATAAAGTTGGATCTGAGGAAGTGATTTGAACTTGAAGCTAAAATCAATGTTCAGTGCGTTCCTCCAGCTATTGAACAGACTTAGTCATCCAGACTCAGGGCAGAGCTGGCCTGTCCTAGTCTCAAAGTCCATTTCCTCATCTCTAAAATGGGAATAGTAAGGACATCTGTGGCACTCCTGGTCCATTCAGCACGCAGACCACTCTTTTTCTAGCAGAGGCTGGAGAGTTAGAAACTGGAGACAGCACTTCTCTGCTGTCTCTTTCACTGTGGGAGTTCTGGATTAGATTATTTTTACAAATGCACTTTGATTTTGGCTTCAAAGTAGATGTACTCCAGCAAGATGTGGAAAGCATAAGAATGGTAAATAACTTCTTCCTATCCCTTTGGGACGCTTCTCTGCTGGCAAGCAGGATCACAGAGACAAAGCGTTTCTGCAGGGCG
Source organism: Loris lydekkerianus (assembly GCA_963574355.1). Taxonomy (NCBI): domain Eukaryota; kingdom Metazoa; phylum Chordata; class Mammalia; order Primates; family Lorisidae; genus Loris; species Loris lydekkerianus. Next base: position 20,172 of record CAUYPK010109204.1, read on the forward strand.
GTGTTCCAGAGCGTGTTCTCCAGCCTCCTATGTGTCAAGAAGAAATTGCAGAGCAGGTGGCTACCTGACTCCAGCTTTCTGATCTCTGGATCTCAGCTGCTATCATCAGAAATTGTTTCCAGGGGCAGCTTCCGAGAAGTATTACTTCTGTAATCATGCCTGGAGGACCAGCCAAGAATGTGTTCCTTTGAGCTTTTCAATGTTTGAGAGCACCTAATACCCTATAATAAATGCTTTCTGCTGAAAGACCCAGAGTGGACAACTTCCTCCACTGAACTCGGGCTGATACATTCGGTTGCTCACTTACTGTGAAGACTAAATAATGCATGTGGAACATTTGCATATCTCTTGACACTCAATATGTGTTCAATAAATGGTAGCAATGGCTAGTACCAAGGATGATAATAAATTGTTTCTTTCTGACTTAATTTCTGAAAGTCGTATTTGGGTTTCTTATGCAACCTACAAAGCCTCTTTTAACTATGTTGTGATAGAACCATATTTCTAAGTTTTGTCTTAAGAAAATTTTTTTAATTTTTTTTTGTTATTAAATCATAGCTGTGTATATTAATGCAATCATGGGGCACCATACACTGGTTTTATAGGTTAACATAGCCTTCCTGGCATTTTCTTAGTTATTGTGTTAAGACATTTACATTCTAAATTTACTAAGTTTCACATGTACCCTTGTAAGATGCACCTCAGGTGTAATCCCACCAATCACCCTCCCTCCACCCATCCTCCCTCCTTCCTCCCCTCCCTCTCCCCTTTCCCCATATTCTTAGGTTACAACTGGGTTACAGCTTTCATATGAAAGCCATAAATTAGTTTCATAGTAGGGCTGAGTACATTGGATACTTTTTCTTCCATTCTTGAGATACTTTACTAAGAAGAATATGTTCCAGCTCCAT